>APFE031599828.1:0-16338 GCA_000404065.3 Pinus taeda | reverse complement strand
GTGTGTTTCTTTACCGTTGTACATTTTGTAACTTACAATCCGACGGTCACGATATGTAGTGATCCGACGGTTCATTCTCTCCTCGGTATTACCGACACTTGATCCGTGGCTTGACACCCGATTGGTCCATGAATTCTATTTAAAGCGCACGGAGGGTCATTTGTAGGTTAACCGTGCATGAGAGAAGCTTATGTAAATTTTCATTCTTTTATTAATAAATTGCCTGTAGTAGCCACGTTGGCGCAGGCCGTGGACTGTTTCCCTCTCTAAGGATTTTAACCACGTCAAAATACTGGTGTATTGATCTGTGATCTGTTTGTGAGCGGTGTCCTTCTGGTGTTTTGTCTGAGGAACTTACCCTGTATATTCCTACATGGTATCAGAGCTATTTGAGGGTCGTGTCTGTTGTTGATCCAAATCTGAAGCCGGTAGAACTGCATGCGACTGCCATCTCCTAGATCTATTGTTTCTGACTGCTTTCAGACTGAGAGGACTACTCTGTTGTGTTGGGAGAATCTGTTCCAGTGAGTAACCCCTTTCGTTTCACGCGAAAAGGTTTCCGGTAGCCCTAGCTGCTTCATTTTTTAGATCTGGAGGTATACAATGTTTATTTGTTGTTTACTGTTATTTTCTCTTTGTTTATTTCGGTTTCGGTTTATTTATCTTTTTTTTATACCGGATCTATACCTTTCATGTCTACGTATGCTCTTTCCCCTATGACTCTGTGCGATCTGGGCAAATCAGAAACAGAAAGGAAGAATTTTTCTCATGCGTATACTCCTTTCCTTGCACCTTAGTGTGATCTCGGAAAATCAGAAACATTGAGGAAAATATTTAGTTTTCGGGTAAAGCTAACTTTAAGCCGTAAGGCTTGTTTTTTTTGCATGTCCGTGTTAGGTTTTGTGTTTTTGTTTTGTAGGGAGAAAAAGAGCTTTCTCAAGAAAGCACGCAATCCAAAGCATCCGTGACTAAAAGAAAACAACGTCGTACACGTTCTCAGTTCGAAAGAGCCTCTTCTTTACTGGCTCAAGTCTTAGCAAATTATGATCCTAAGACCTTTGTAGAAGCTTCAGGCCATCCAAATTGGGACGCAGCTATGAATGAAGAATATCGTTCATTATTGGCAAACGATACATGGAATCTTGTTCCTCTACCAAAGGGACGAAAACTTGTTAAATGCAAATGGGTTTACAGAACCAAGTATGGACTAGATGGGAAAGTTGATAAACATAAAGCTCGTCTTGTTGCTAAGGGCTTTTCACAAGTTTAAGGCATTGACTATACTGAAACCTTCTCCCCTGTTGCCAAAATGAACTCTGTCTGCCTTGTTCTTTCCCTTGCTGCCTCTTTCAAATGGGAAATCCATCAGATGGATGTTAAATACGCTTTCTTGCATGGGGAATTACATGAAGAAATATATATGGAACAACCTATTGGGTTTATACAAACAGACTCCGGTCTTGTATGTTGGCTTAAGAAATCCCTTTATGGTCTCAAGCAAGCTCCTTGGGCTTGGTATGCCAAAATGGATAGCTTTCTTTTAGAATCTGGCTTTTCTAGTTGTCATTCTGACAATACTGTCTACACCAAGAAAGTGGGCAAGTCTCTTATCATTCTTGTTCTTTATGTTGATGATCTTATCCTCGCTGGTAGTGATCCCAACCTTATCAACCATGTGAAGTCTAGCCTTAAAAAGAAGTTTGAAATGACAGACTTAGGACACTGCATTATTTTCTCGGTCTTCAAGTCTTGCAATCCAAGGAAGGTATTTCCCTTTCCCAATCCAAGTATGCCTGTGATCTTCTACGCCATTTTCACATGGAAGATTGTAAGCCAGCTCCTTCTCCCTTTTAGTCTGGAGTCAAACTTTCAGTCACTTGTACTTCCCCTGAAGTTGTTGCTACCTTATACCGTCAACTTGTAGGAAAAATTTTGTATCTAACCCATACTCGTCCTGACCTTTCCTTTGTTGTTTGTCTTGTTGCTCGGTTTATGCAAACCCCACGTGAAAGTCATTGGAAAGTAGCTAAAAGAATGCTTCGTTATGTTCAAGGTACAGTTCAGTTTGGAATTCATTACAATGCCGAAGCATCTCCTCTATTGGTTGGTTTCACTGATTCTGATTGGGCTGGTGACCCTGATGATCGGAAGTCTACTGTTGGTTATGTGTTCACTCTTGGTTCAGGACCTATTACATGCGCTTGCAAGAAATAAGGTGCCATTTCTCTTTCTTCCGCAGAAGCAGAGTATCATGGTGCCATAGAAGCTGGTAAGGAAGCCTTGTGGCTTCGTCAAATCCTATCAGAGTTTGGCTTTCAGTAGCAGCATCTGACTACACTTTGGTGTGATAATCAAAGTGCCATTCAACTATGCAAAGATCTAGTCCAGCATCAGCATAGCAAACACATTGAACTACACATGCACTTCAAAAAGCTCATTCATGACCATGTTCTTGAAGTGCAATATTGTTCAACAGATGATCAAGTTGCAGACATCTTTACAAAGGCTCTCACAGAGGTGAATTTTACTAAAATTCGATTTATGGTTGGAGTTCAGGAAGTTATGACTAAGGGGGGATAGGCTCTAGTGCCTCCTTCCTTCTCCTATTGTGTCATATCTGTAAATCCTTCAATCCTATCCCAAGTTGTTCTTATGGGGGGATGTTAGGATATTCCAACACATAGGAAATAGTTAAGTATAACTTGGTCTAGTATAGAGTTAGGTAATGTGTGTTTCTTTACTATGTACATTTGTAACTTACAATTCGACGGTCACGATATGTAGTGATCCAAAGGTTCATTCTCTCCTCGGTATTACCGACACTTGATCCGTGGCTTAACACCCGATTGGTCCATGATTTCTATTTAAAGCGCATGGATGGTCATTTGTAGGTTAACTATTCACGAGAGAAGCTTATGTAAATTTTCATTCTTTTATTAATAAATTTCCTGAAGTGGTCGTGTTGACTCAAGCCGTGGACTGTTTCCCTCTTTGAGGGTTTTAACCACGTCAAAAATACTGGTGTATTGATCTGTGATCTGTTTGTGAGCGGTGTCCTTTGGTGTTCTATCTCAGGAACTTACCCTGTAAATTCCTACATATTTTTGTCTACTCTCGTTCAACTTCTCACTGAAGAATGCTACAGGCTTATCCTCCTAACTATGTACAGCTCCAATTGATGTCCCGCTGGCATCACAGTGAACCTTAAATAACTTCTTGAAATCTGGTAATCTTAGGATCGGCCTCTCAGTAATCTTCTTTTTCAACAACTAGAAACTTCTCTCCGCTGCCTCTGTCCATTGAAAAGGTTGGCTGGCCTTTCTGATGGTATCTAGCATTGGCGCACAAATTTTGTTGAAATTCTTTATGAATTTCTTGTAAAAAATTGCTAATCCGTGAAAGTTGCGTACCTCAAATAAATTTTTCGAAGATTGCCAATTCATTATCGCTGCCACCTTCTTCGGATTCATCTTTAGTTCATTTTCTGCTATTACAAACCCAAAATAAATCAATTCCTTTTGCAGAAATGTACATTTCTTCAAATTTATTGGCAGTTTATTCTGCTGTAATTCCTCCAACACCTTTCGCACATGTTGAAGGTGTTCTTCTCTCTTCCTGCTGAAAATAAGGATGTCATCGAAGTATACTATCACAAACTTACCAATATACTCCTTCAACATCTCATTCATTAACCTCATGAACGTACTGGGCGCATTTCTCAGCCCAAATGGCATAACCAGCCATCCGTACAGCCCCTCATTCGTCTTAAAGGTTGTCTTCCATTCATCCTCCTCTCGTATCCAAATCTGATGGTAACTGCTTTTCAAGTCTATCTTCGAGAAATAAGCTGCCCCGCTTAAACAATCCATCATATCATCCATTCGCGGCAGTGGAAACCTGTACCAGATGGTGATTTTATTGATGGCCCTTGAGTCGGTGCACATCCGCCATTCTCCTCCCTTCTTGGGAGCAAGGACCGTTGGAACAACACAAGGGCTAAAGCTCTCCCTTATCAATCCCTTGTCCAACAGCTCTTGCACCTGCTTCCTAATTTCTTCATTGTCCTTGGGGCTCATTCGGTATGCCACTTTGTTTGGAAGACTGGCTCCAGGTATGAAGTCAATATGATGACTTATGCTCCTTTTGGGGGGTAACTTGTCTGGCAAGTCATCTACAACTATGTCTGTAAACTCCTCCAACATTTGTTGGATCTCTGTAGGTAAATCTGATATCTCTGTATGCAACAAGATTGTCCTTGCTTTCTTTACAACTGCATAACCTATCTCATTGTCCTCAACCTGTTTTAAAAATTGTTTTCCGCTGACCAACAATGTTCTCGGTTCACTAGTCTTTGTTGTCCCTTCTTCTTTGATGGGTACAAGCATATGCTTGATTCCATCCTTCATGAATTTATAACAGTTTGTCAATCCATCGTGTACCACCTTCCTATCGTACTGCCAACACCTACCCAGCAGTATGTGGCATACATCCCTTGGCATGATGTCACAAACAACTTTGTCCTTATATCTGCCTATCTGAAACTCGACCTCGCTTTATTCATCCACCAACAACTGATGGCCTTTTTGCAGCCACGAAACTCTGTAAGGATTGGGATGCTTCGAGTGTTTCAAATCCAATTTTTCCACCATCTCTGTGGACACTAATTTATCAGTACTACTGATGTCAATAATTAACTTACAACACTTACCTTGCGACTTACAAATCATCTTGAACAAAGCCTTCCGCCGCATTTGTTCAATGACCTCCTTGACTAGTTTTAACAACACCTTATGTAGCACCAAAGCTTTTCCTGTCTCTGGAGCATTCTCTTCTTCTTGAGGAGGTGTTGTTGCTTCCTCCGGTTGTGCCACATATGCACCCCGCTGTTCAGCTGGATCTGCTTGCGGACATTCAAATGAGCGGTGCCCCCATTTATGACACTTATAACACTAATGACCAGCCCCTCTACCTCGTCCATTTCCCCTGCCTCGCTGGGATGACCTACTGCGTCTCACGTTGTTGCCTCTATCTACTGATCCAAAAGCTTTAGAACTGCTAGCTTCCTCACTGCTGTTAGTAGTTCAGGCCCTACCATAGGACTGTCCTTCCTCTCTGATGTCTCCTCGTCCTCTCCAGGCATTCTGCCTTTTGGTAATTTTCTCCTCAGCCTTCATCGCACTCTGATACGCTTCATGTTGGAAATAATACTGAGAGGGGGGGTGAATCCGTATTATCAAATTATTTTCAATATATCTTCCAGATTTATACTTTAATTTATTCTTCAGATATTGATCATTATTTTGTATGTCAATACCATATAATAATGAGTAAGAACAAGAAAAACAGATAATCACACCAAGGAACACCAGATATAAGGTGGAAATCCAATGTGGGTGAAAACCACCTGCTGCAATATGTCTCTATCTTCTTTCAATTAGAAACTTCTTTTACATATGATTTTTGTACTGGTGCAGTCCTTTACCAGTACGCAGGCTGCAACCTGCAGAGAGCTACAACCCTCTCTCGTTTTCCAGTCTCTCCTGGAAGGGAGCTACAACCCCCTTTGCTCTTTTACTTCTTTAAGGACCACGTTTCATTAATTTTCAGACTGGATCCAAGAACATCAAATAATCATCAAGTACATGTGAATCAACCAAACTCCTTATACAATCAACCAACGAATCACCCAACTTTTGAGAATGCTGTAAACAGAAAGGCAATACCAGTAACCTAAACCCAGAACTCTGCAGCAAATAGATAAAAGGCAGCCAACAAATACTTCAAGAAAAGTCTGCAACTTCACCAATAGAAACCTGCAGATATCCGCAACTCTTCTGTGTCTAAACTGCGCAGATCCACACCTGATCTTTCTTGTGCTCTGCGTACCTCTGCACCTAGCCCTTCTGTTGAACTGCGTACCTCTACCAAGATCTGCACCTGCACTGTCTACCCGATAGCGCACCTCCGCACCTGATCCTTCTGTTTCTCAGCGTACCCCTGTACCTGCGCCTTCTGCTGCGCCACGTACCTCACACCTGCGCCTTCTTCCGAGCTGCGTACCTTCGTACCTGAGCTGTAGATCGCTTGCGGACCTCCAAATAGAGCCAAATTAACAGTCCTCCAATGTACCACAAACTGTCAAATCCACAGATCTGATCACACGCCCAAAAGATCACGACCTATCAACAGATCCGCCTTTCACTTTACAAATTTCACCTTGATTTAGATCTAGCTTTTTAAACCGATTACCCAAAATTTCAGATCTTAAGATATTCAAATTTCACACACATAACTAGCCAAGTGATCTCCTTTCCTTTTTATAGGCAAGCCCTTATTCAAACCATGGGACAAAACCATCGAAAATCAATACAAGGGATCCACACCAGGATTCAATAATTTAGATCCTATACCACAGACCAAAAAAATAGGATCATGAACGACGGGCTAAATACCAAGGGCCAAACATAATAATTCCCACGTGTACGCACTTCTCTGCATTGGAGTGAGTGAACTGGGGTCCGCACCTTCTGAACAGAGAACCAACGGGTATGTCCACACCCCTTGGTCAGCGTACCCGCGGGTCCGCAACTTCTCATAGGATCACCTGCGGGTATCTTATTTTCCATGATTTTGAGTGCCTAAACTGAGATCTGCCACTTGAGTGAGTTGCCATCAAGTACAACACCTGTGCCATAGTGCCAAACCAGAATCATAATGCCAACAATCTCCTCCTTTGGACTTGATGGCAACCTCAAGATCCTCAACGTCATTCTCCCCCTTTGACATCAAGGGCAAAGGGTTATGCTCCCCCTAAGAACATGCTTAAGTCTTTTCTCTCCTGATCATGCTCCCCCTGACTATAAACCAGATCTATAAAAGAAAAAATTCTTCAAGAAGAACCAGAATCCATCATACACCATCAATGATCTTGACGAAAGAGATAGAGACATATTAGCAACAATATTCAGATCAACATCCATGTCCTCCTTTTGTATTTTCTCCTCCAAGATCTTCTACCATAATGCCAACAATGCATTATTAGAAGAATATATGCTCCCCCTAAACCTGTGCCATTCGATCTTCGACCAATCCATAAACCAACAAATGTATGCGTATACCCCATATGAAACTCACGTACAACCAACAATCTCTAAAACAGATCAGATTCAACAACAAGATGATGCATCAACTACCCCCAGCTTTTGCCTGAGGTATTCAAAGGTCTCCCTGGGCAATGGTTTGGTGAGTATATCAGCAACTTTTTCCTTAGAAGGAACATACTCCAACTTGACCTTATGTTCAAGCACTTGTTCCTTGAGAAAGTGATACTTGATCGGTATGTGTTTGGTCTTTGAATGCATGACTAGGTTCTTTGAAATGTTGATTGCACTTGTATTATCACATAAAATGGAGATAGGTGGTGTACACGTGATTTGAAAATCCTGCAAGGTCTGCATCATCCAAAGAAGTTGAGTGTAGCAAGATGCAACAACCACATATTCCGCTTCAGCTGTAGATAAATCAATCAAACTTTGTTTCTTGCTGAACCAAGATATTAATCTGGAACCCATAAAGAATGCACCACAACTTGTGCTCTTCATGTCATCCACGCTTCCAGCCCAATCTGCATCTGTATAAGCATGAAGAGTGAGATCTGTATCTCTTGGATACCATAAGCCATAGTTTTGAGTTCCTTGAAGATACTTGAAAATTCTCCTTACTGCCTGAAGATGTGTTTCCTTAGGATTTGCCTGAAATCTTCTAACTATTCCCACTGCATGCATGATGTCTGGTCGGGTACCTGTCAAATAAAGTAGACTTCCAATCATGGATCTATAAGTTGGTTGATGCACTGCTGCTGATTCATCATTTGCACTGAGACTGCATCCTATAACCATAGGGGTACATACTGGTTTTGAATCTTCCATGCCATACTTTTTTAGAATCTGCTTGAGGTACTTGGTTTGAGATAAGAAGATACCGCCTTCATTTTGTTGGATTTGCAATCCAAGAAAGTATGTCAGTTCTCCAAGCAAAGACATTTCGAATTCTTTTTGCATCACCAAGGCAAAGCTTTTACTCATAGCTTCTTCATTGCTGCCAAAGATAATATCATCTAGATACAAAACAAGTATTAGCAATTTGTCATTTTCAATTTTTATATAAAGATTGTTATCTGTTGATCCTTTTGGGAATCCTTGTTGATGAAAATATTTGTCCAAACGATAGTACCAAGCCCTTGGGGCCTGTTTAAGACCATAGAGAGCCTTTTTTAGTCTGCAAACAAGATTTGGATCATTCCCAAGAATGAAACCATTTGGTTGCTCAATGTACACTTCTTCTTCTAAGTCTCCATTCAGAAAGGATGATTTTACGTCCATTTGAAATACTTTGAACTGCTGAAAGCTTGAGAGAGCGAGGAACATTCGGATGGCCTCAAGTCTAGCAACGGGAGCAAAAGTTTCTTCAAAGTCTATTCCTTCTTGTTGAGCATACCCTTTACAAACAAGTCTGGCCTAGTTTCTAATAGCTTCCCCATTTTCATTTAACTTGTTCTTGAAGATCCATTTTGTTCCTATGACATTCTTATCTTTTGGTCTAGAAACCAATTCCCAAGTGTTGTTCTTTTCGATCTACTCAAGTTCTTCATCCATTGCCTTGACCCAACATTCATCTTTGCATGCCTCTCTTACATTTTGTGGTTTAGTGGAGGAGAGTAATGCCAAACAGCTTGAAGTTTCAGCAATTGTTCTTCTTGTTTGTATGCCTGCCTCCTTTTGCCCCAAAATTTGTGATTCTGGATGATTATTTTGAACATACCTGGAAGGAGTCTTTTCTTTTATCATTATCTGTTCCTCTGGCTCCTCATGGGTTTCTTCTTCATAGGTTTCTTCTTCATCATCAGTCTGATTTTGAGGGTAGTCTTCATCCTCTTCGATATTTCCATAATTTACTTGCCTAGGAATGTATCCTTTTTCATCAACCACTACACCAATGATATCAAAAATTCTTCCAAGTCTTCTATTGTAACACTTATAAGCTTTGCTTTGGGGAGAATAACCAAGGAGAATGCCTTCATCTACTCTAGGTTCAAGTTTTCCAAGTTGTTCATCATTATTCTTAATATAGCATTTGCTTCCAAAAATTTTGAAATGCTTTACCGAAAGAGTCTCACCATACCAGAGCTCATGAGGAGTTTGAGTGTTGTTCATTTGGACATTTTTTTTGTTGAGAATAACAACCGCAGCAAATGCAGCTTCACCCCAGAAGGTTGCAGGAGTTTCAGACTCATCAAGCATAGCACAAGCCATTTGTTGAACAGTTCTGTTCATCCTTTCCACCACTCCATTTTGCTGAGGAGTCCTAGCTGTAGAGAATTCCTTTCTTATTCCATGTTCTTCACAGAAATTGAAAAATTCATTTGAGGTAAACTGCCCACCTCTGTTGGACCTGAGGCACTTAATTTTGTGATCTGATTCGTTTTCAGACAAGGCTTTGAAAGATTTGAATTTTTTGAATGCTTCGTCCTTGTGTTTCATAAGTCCTAACCAAACCATCCTGGAGAAGTCGTCAATGAATAATATAAAGTATTCTTCTCCTCAAGGTGACCTTGTCCTAAATGGCCCACATACATCTGTATGGACTAGTTCAAGAGGCCTGTTGGCTGATCCTTCCTTCTCAGGGAAGTTAGTTCTGGTTTGCTTACCAAACTGACATGATTTGCATATGGTGTTGTCTGGAATTTTGATATCTGGAAGACCACGAATTGCTTGGTATTTGCATGCTTTCCTTATTTGTGAAAAGCTTAGATGCCCCAACCTCTGGTGCCATAACCAGTGTTCATCATCCTTGCTCAAATAGCATTGTTGTTGTCCTTCTTCAAATATGTATAGGTTATTTGGAGTTCTTCTGCCTTTGATCACTGTTTTTCCTGTATCAAGATCACGAACACTACATCCATTTGATCGAAATATTACCTCGGTTCCTTAATCGCACATCTGACTGACACTCGGTATATTATGCTTCAAGCCATCAACATACAAAACATTTCCAGCTTTGACCTTTTGTTTCAACTGAGCAGTGCCTTTTCCTTTTATGGCTGCCAGGGTATCATTTCCAAAAGAAACTTTCTTTCCCTTTTCTAAAGTAGTATATGGTTCAAGATTTTCTTTATCACCTGTCATATGCTTTGAACATCCACTGTCGATGTACCATAGATCTTCTTGTCCTTTTGCATAAAAGGCTATCCCACATCTTTCTGGTTGAGGTTCCTTTATTCTCCATGTTTTGGCGCTTGAGGCTTGTTCCTTTGTCTGCCGAAACCTTCTCCTGCATTCAGAATCTTCATGACTGAAGTTATTACAAATAGAACATTCAATTTCATTTTCAAGGGCTAAAAAGATGTTATAGGTTCTTTTCTTAATTCCAGTCATACTTCTTTGTTTTTGAGCTTCTCTGGTCATGATTGTCTTATAGGCAACACAATGAGCTGCTTTGTGTTCAAAGTTATGGCAAGAGAAACATTGGCCATTGAAGAAACTTCTGTGATTATCAAATCTACCAGCCAAATGATTGTAGTTTCTATTGTCATCCATTCTTGAAGCAAATTGAGAAATTTTTACCTGTGGCTGGTTGTAGCTTTTGTTCACCCTTAAGATGGATTGCCCCTGGTTTACCTGGTAGTCTTTGTTTATTCTTGATGTAATTCGTCCATGTTTTACCTGGTGATCTTCATTGGGCTTTTGCTCATTCTTCCTTGCTTCATCAAGATAACTCTTTGAGGTGGATGCTTGAGATGTTTCCCCATTATACCCTAGACCTGTCTTGATTAGTGGAGAATGTTGTACATTGATAATCTCATCCAGAGTTCCAGATCCTTTAACAAATTTCAGATTAAGAGCCTTTGTTTTCTCAATTTATTTTCTAAGACCAACAATTTCACATTCTAACTTCTCAAGGAATTTTTCTTTTTCATCAATTTGAAGTTGCAGAGTATCAATGATCACCTTCTTTTCTTCTAAACATGCCTTGAGTCTAGAAATCTCTTCATAAAAGCCATCCACATCTATAGCATCCATGTAATCATCATCTTCAAAAACCATTAAAAGTTTATAGTTATTACCTCGTTCATCTTCATCATTATTTGATAGACCATCACTGTCTTCATGAGTGTAATAGCTTTTCTTATTTGCATTTTGTTTCTTGTTCCATCTAACAGGTTCCTTCCCCTTGTCAATCTTATGAGGACATTTGGCAGCATAGTGACCTACTCTTCCACAAGCCAAACATTTGAAAGGTAACTTACCTTTGAATCTTCCAGTACCCCGTTGAAGATTTCTGACAAAATTTGATTCTTCTTCTTCTTCTGACACGTGCCCTGACTCATAGTACTCTCCTTTGCCTGACACCTTGAAGGAAACTTCTCTCCTGTCTGATGGACCTCCTTTCCTCATTTCATAAGCAGTTAGAATTCCGTGCAGCTGTGACATTTTAAGGTTTTGTAGATTCTCTTTTTCTTCTATTGCAGAAACTTTAGATTCAAACCTTAGGGGACAAAGATCTTAGAACTTTTTCAACCACAACAGCCTCTTTTATTTCTTCACCCAAATTTCTCATACAATTAACAATCTCATCTACACAAAGAAAATAGTTAGCCACACTTTCATCATTGTACATTCTGAGATTTTCATACTGAATTCTGAGGGTTTGAAGTTTTTCTCGCTTTACTTGATCATCTCCTTCATAGCTCAGAACTATCTTGTCCCCTATTTCCTTTGCGGATTTAAACTGCATAACCTTCACGAATTCTGATTGAGATAGACATCCTAGAAGAGTATTGAACGCCTTTGCATTTGTTTCATATTTCCTTTTCTCAGCCGAATCTATAGGAGTGGCTGATGGAAAAGCATACCCTGTGTCTATGATATCCCAAACTTCTGTACCAAGAGATTGAAGATAGGTAATAACTCTTACCTTCCAATATATGAAGTTTTTCCCATCAAAAATTAGTGGCCTGATTGATGCTTCCCTCTCGTAGTTGCTCATAATGATAGAACTTCCTTCAAGTGACAAGCTTCTTCAGAAGGACCTACTCTGATACCAATTGTTGCAAATAATACTAAGAGGGGAGGGGGGGGGGGGGGGGGGGGGCAGGGGGGGGGGGGTGAATCAGTAATTATCAATTTCTTTTCAAATATATCTTCTAGATTTATACTTTATTTTATCTCTTCAGATAATTGAATCATTAGTTTTATGTCCAGTCCATATAATATGAGCAAGAACAAGAAAAACAGATAATCACACCAAGGAACACCAGATATAAGGTGGAAACCCAACGTGGGTGAAAACCACCTGTTGCAATATGTCTCTATCTTCTTTCAATTAGAAACTTCTTTTACAATGATTTTGTACTAGTGCAGTCCTTTACCAATACACAAGCTGCAACCTGCAGAGAGCTACAACCCTCTCTCGTTTTCCAGTCTCTCCTGGAAGGGAGCTACAACCCCCTTTTCTCTTTTACTTCTTTAAGGACCACGTTTCATTAATTTTCAGACTGGATCCAAGAACATCAAATAATCATCAAGTACATGTGAATCAACCAAACTCCTTATACAATCAACCAATGAATCACCCAACTTATGAGAATGTTGTAAATAGAAAGGCAATACCAGTAATCTAAACCCAAAACTCTGCAGCAAATAGATAAAAGGCAGCCAACAAATACTTCAAGAAAAGTCTGCAACTTCACCAATATACACCTGCAGATATCTGCAGCTCTTATGTGTCTAAACTGCACAGATCCACACCTGATCTTTCTTGTGCTCTGCTGATCCAGATGGATATTGGTGGCCACCTGCCAAGTCCACCTGGACCCCCACCATTGTCTTTCTCAGCATTTTCAGTTTCCTTAATTGCAGCACAACTTACTATTTTTAGCAGTTTTTCGGGTCCTGAACTTCTGGAGCCGTTTTGAGGCCCTAAACGACGTTTTTTAGGGAATCCGAGGGCAACATGGGACCATGCGATGGATCGATGTTGCTCATTCCAACGATGATAGTGCTCGAATAGATCTTTCTAATGAGCTATTGTACGCGTCAAACGGAGATCAGATGCTAAAGTTACGACCCCGGGAAGTTGATGTACCCCAACTTACCCAAAAACGGGGCCCACAATTTGGCGTTTCATCCTCCAGGGTTAGGTTTTGGAATGTGAAGGGTTTTTCCATTGTTTCTCAACAATAAATAGTCCTTCGAGCCTCATTGTAACATAGTTCGGAGGCATGTAGCCATCACATCTGTTCTCAGAGATAAGCTACCATCGCCCTAGCTAGTTTATTTCCATTTCTGTTTGTAAGCATATTTTAGTATTTTCCATTAATGAAATGAAGTATTATTTCCGCTGCATATTTGTGTATCTGGTTATCTCTGTAATTTGTTGCGTTCTTGTTTAAATCTGGATCAGTGGTATTAGAGCGGTCTGCTTTTTTCTCTGTTTTTCTTTGCCTATCCCCAACAAGGTCGGGATATAAGGAGTTAGGGCTTGAACTAGTCGAACCTTTGCAAGACCAGCCTTGCAAATCCCGATGGCCTCCCATGGCAGACGAGAAGAAAGATGAGGGGGTAGGAGATCACATCAAAATCTTGCTCGAAGAAGCGCTCGAGCGACAACGGAACGCGATGATGGACAGCTTTGCGCAGATCCTTCAGCGGCTACCCAGAAGCGGCGCATCGGCTTCCGACAGCTTCTCTGGAAATGCCACACCCTTTAAGGTGCAAGTTAATTTTGAAATCCCCATATTCGAGGGTCAGATAGACACCGATGCCGTAGATAAATGGTTAAATCTGCTAGAGGGTTATTTTTCTGTTCATGAATTTTCGAGTCGGGAAAAGATTGTTTTTGCTCTTCTCAAAGTAGCCCCCCACATCAATGACTGGTGGGAAACCTACTGCAAGCAGAAGGATGAAAGTACTGGCTCACTATTTTCAGCCGCACCCACCTGGGACTCGTTCCGAGCTGTCATCAAGGAGCAGTACTACCCTGTCGGGAGCTATGAGGATGAATACATAAAGTGGACCACGCTGCGGCAGGGAAGGGAGCAAGACGTGCCAGAGTTCACCAATCCTTTCCATACCCTTCGCACAAAGTTGGGTATCAAGGATTCGGAGCAACATTTGATACTCAAATACCGTGGCTGCTTGCACAAGTACATCCAGGAAGAAATACAATTCCTAAACATCCCCTCGCTTGGCGCAGCATACCGGTATGCCGTCAAAGTCGAACAGAAGTTGAAACAAAAGAAGCGAGATTTTGGATCTGCGAATCCAGAGCAGGGGAAAGGTGCCCCTAAACCACAAAACAAAGGACAAAGCCAAGGCAGGACAACCCAAGACAACTAGTCGAAGCTGCAAGCAAAGAACAGCACCGCGAAGCCGAGAAAGGACACTGGAAAATGGTGCGAGTTCCATAAGAGCTCCACTCACAACAAAAGTGAGTGCCGGGCCAAGCAGTCCCTGGTGGCTGAGCTAAAGGTTTCAGAATCAGATGCATGTTCCGACTCTGAGTCAGAACCTGATAAGGGGTATGAAAAAGGGAAGCAGATCATTGATGCGGACCCCAGCGCCACTGTTGCCACCGCAAAGATCCGGAAAAATGAACCCGAAGATCCCGAGGAGGAGGAGCGTCTCTTCCACTCCCAGATGTGGGTAAAGGGCTCCCCGATACAGTTCATTGTTGATAGCGGGAGTCAAAAGAACCTCATTTCGGCCGAGGTCGTGAAGCGGTTGGGCTTACCGACCACAGCACATCCACAACCATACACCATTGGGTGGCTTCACCAAGGACGAGATCTTCGCGTGAGCCAGCAGTGTCGCCTTCTGTACAACATCAAGCCCTTCACGGATGAGGTATTGTGTGACATTGCTCCCCTTGAGGTTTGTGATGTATTACTAGGACAACCATACTTGTGGAAGCGACATGCTGTGTATGAATCAAGGCCCCGTGCTGTTATTATTACATTGGGAAATAAGTTGTTCAGGATACCAGAGGTAGCACCACCTGCCGCCATCTCTTTGATTACTGCAAAACAATGCAGTAAGATCATTTCCAAAACCAGGAAATTTGTTTTCCTGATGATGCGCCCTCAAGAGAAGAAGAAGACAGTGGCCGCGGCCTCCAAACGGGGTCCCTTTGCACGGCAGCTACAGATGGACAAGATTGTGGAGGAGTACGAAGACATCTTCACCTCCCCGGCAGGGGTTCCTCTGCACTGTCAAGTCAAGCACTCCATCGATCTGACCCCAGGGGCGCCGCTACCCAATGGACCAATTTATCGGCGCTCCGTCCTGGAGAACAATGAAATCAAGAGGTAGATTCAGGAGCTCCTGCAGAAAGGTCACATCCGCCCGAGTTCTTCACCCTGTGGGAGCCTGATAGTGTTGGTACAGAAGAAGGATGGGACGTGGAGACTCTGTATTGACTATCGGGCGCTGAACAAGATCACTGTCCGTAATAGGTACCCGATCTCGCGGATTGATGACCTCCTAGACCAACTAAAGGGGGCGAAATATTTCAGCAAGATCGATCTGAAGTCAGGATATCACTAGGTACCAATCGAGCCCTCAGATGTGTGGAAGACTGCCTTCAAATCCAAGGAGGGCCTCTTCGAATGGTTGGTCATGCCTTTCGGATTGACGAATGCTCCTGCAACCTTTATGAGGCTAATGGATGACATCTTGCGGCCATTCACCAACTCCTTTGTAGTAGTATACTTGGATGACATTCTGATCTTTAGCCAGAGTTGGGAAGAGCACCTTCACCACATCCGACAGGTTCTCCAAAACACTGCGGCAACACAAGCTATGTGCCAATTTTGAGAAATGCACTTTTGGCATGACCGAGGTTCAGTATCTGGGATACATCATTGATGAACAGGGGGTGCATGTCGATCCAGCCAAGGTCCAAGTCATTCGGGATTGGCCCTCCCCAACCACTCTAACAGAGCTCCGCAGCTTTCTAGGCCTTGCAAACTTCTACCGCAGGTTTGTGTTGGGGTTTTCTCATATTTCGTGGCCCTTGAGTCAAGTCACCAAGGGCGGGGCGAAAGCAAAATTCTTTTGGTCTGAATCTCAACAGAAGGCATTCAGGGAGTTGAAGGATCACCTCTGCACAGCACCAGTGCTCGCGTTACCAGATTACAACAACCATTTGAGGTCGAGACAGATGCCTCTGACTATGCTGTTGGGGCAGTCCTTACTCAACATGGACATCCAGTGGCATATCACAGTGAAACACTTACAGACACAGTCCGGAAGTACCCCACTTATGATAAGGAGATGTATT
>APFE031599823.1:3694-20782 GCA_000404065.3 Pinus taeda | reverse complement strand
ACGGTCACGATATGTAGGGATCCAACGGTTCATTCTCTCCTCGGTATTACCGACACTTGATCCGTGGCTTGACACCCGATTGGTCCATGAATTCTATTTAAAGCGCATGGAGGGTCATTTGTAGGTTAACCGTGCATGAGAGAAGCTTATGTAAATTTTCATTCTTTATTAATAAATTGCCTGTAGTAGCCACATTGGCGGAGCCTGTGGACTGTTTCCCTCTCTGAGGGTTTTAACCACGTCAAAATATTGGTGTATTGATCTGTGATCTGTTTGTGAGCGGTGTCCTTTTGGTGTTCTGTCTGAGGAACTTACCCTGTAAATTCTTACACTCTAATCTGTTACTACCGGTTGAGAATCAAAATGTACTATCAAAGAAGATTCTCCTTTTTCAGGTGACCCATTCCTACTGTCTCTAGGAGTTACGAGGACTTTCAAGCCTTCAAGCTGGCTTGGAACTTCCTCAGGAGGTTGGCCGCGAAGCCTACGGGACTTCCTCAGTAACTCAGACATGTTTACAAACTCAGGAGATTGGCCCCGAAGTCTTTGGGACTGCCCTGGTGATTCAGCCACGGTTAAAGATTTTTAACTACTTCACATGCAAACAAAGTAAAATCTCAATGAAAACTGCCTAAAGCCTCTAAAGAAACAAATAAATTGAATCACACGCCTAAAGAATCTAGGAGATCAATCACACACAAGCACTAACTTTCCGTACCGAAAACACTAGTTGGTGATTAAATCCAACATCGCAGAGTTCGATATAGAAATAGCGGTTGGAATAGTTACCCCGGCAACCTGCTTAATGAATAGACTGGCACAAGTTTCTCCACTTAACCGTCTCGAGTGAAGAGAACCCCCGAAAAAATCCAAGTGAGTCTAGCCGACGTCTACTCCAGGTACAGTGGGATCTTCCCACCACCGTCACCTTAGGAAGAATCCTATAGAATATGGTCAGTATGGTTACCAACGGAAACAAATATACCTGGGGGAACAGTCTACGATCTGATACGCATGCAAGGGCAGAGTAACAAGCTCAATCCCCTTGAAGGCTCCTTGACATAACCAAGGTTTACCAACAAGTGACCCCAGGCTCCTCGACAATGGTTAATCCGAGGTTTACCATTTTTAATACGTGAATATCTGGCATCGTTCCCAATGAGGAAGGATTGATTCCCACATTGGTTCAGACACGATCTCGTGCTTCTCCTTTGAGAGGAGCTTTCCTAGAGCATAGATGCAACAATTGGATTTCTCTCCTACCGCAAGATACAGCTACTTGTTTGTTTTACTATCTTGGAGAGTTAAGTACTCCCTCCTCCAAGACACTAGCCTAAGCTATGTTGGTGTAACAGAGCCCTAGAAATAAAAAGATTTCTAGATTAATTTTACTTTAAGCGTTACCTTTATTGGTTTTTATTAAGTCAAGAGGTACAGAGATGAAACTCGTGGTGTGAAGACTCGACTTAAAATCACTAAAAATATGCACTTAAGATTATTAAACAATCTTTTCTCTTCAATGAACTTCTAGCTAAGAAAGAGTTTGAGAATGCAAATGCATGTAAACACAAATCTCTCTTAACAAACAAATTTAAAGAAGAGTTTTTTGTTCCAATGCACTCAAAACGAGACAACTAGTTATTTGCACAAGAATTTCCTTTTTCATTCAAATGCTCAAATGCTACCAAAACAAATTTTTTCAAAAGAGATTTTTGTATTTTTATAAAAACACTCAAAACTATGACTAAAGCAAATCTTGAGAAAAATATGAACAAAGAAAATCTTAAGATCTACAAACTATAAAAAACTACTTGAAGTAAAAGCTTACAAAATGTTTTTGTCTTTTCAAGGATGTTTTACTTGGCGATAAGCAAACCAAAGACTAACTTCTCTAGAATCACAAATCAGTCAAAAACAAGCAATATTTTGTTCTTTTTTGTAAAACTGAAATCCAAACTTTTAAGACAAGCTTTTCAAAATTTTGGAAAGAGAAAACTCAAGATGGATTCCTCAACAAAGGTTGATTTTACAAATGGTCAGACTCATAAGAAGGCCAATAAAAACCAAAGTGATCTGAGGCTTCTATGCTTCTAAGCTCTGAGCTGCTACACGACCAAAATGAAAATCAAGACCGGCAACCAAAACTTCTAGGAATTTCACCTAAAACCCTAACACCAATGAAATTAGACCAAGGAAATCTTTTGACAAGTCACAAGTAGGTTTGGGCAGAGGATAACAACACCTAAACCAAAATAAAACTAATTAAAAGAGGAAAAATCAAGTTTTTCAAAAATTTAGCAAGGTTCGCAGGCTCAGAGTTTGCACAAGTGTGTGCATGCTCTGTGTGCAAAGTAAACATGCGTAGAGGTACGCACTGTGATACAAGCACAGGGTGCGGACTTCTCCTAAAGTTATGAAAAGCCAAAACAAACCTAGATCCTCTAAATCCACCCAATTCACACACACCAAGTCAAAAACAGAAACAAAAAAGCAAGTTTCTCAGGTCAAAGTGAAAACAAAGAAAAATCAGCTCCCCAACAGAGTCGCCATTTTGTCAGGTGCAATGAGTCGAGGTTGTAGACAAGATCGACCTTCCTAGTATCTAAAGATATCTAGTGACAAGAAAGCCAATAAAAAACTATCTTTCTCTAAATATGCAAGTAAAACAAAGGCAAACAAGTGTTTTAGGCCTACCTTGGGTCCAATGCAAGTTTGTGGAAGCCTCGCTCCCTTGCTCCAAAAGAGCTTCCTTGAAGTAAGTCTGCAAACACAAACAAGCAAACAAATTAAATAGCACCTGAAAAGCCAATATCATAAAGCATATTCATCATAATGATCAAGGAGATTATGAAACAACCACATAAGACAATTTGTTGAGAAAAATGAATCTGATTGTATTAATTCAAATCAAAGAAGAACTTTACAACCTGTGCCTTGATGCTGTACAAGCTCCTCCTAGGGTCCGACAAGAAGTCTCCTCTACTTTGACAAGTTTCACTCACTTCCCAATGAAACCAAAAGGTATGTGATATTTCCTCTCAAGTTTAACTTGGAAGTCCCAATTCCATCAGCATTTACCCTCAAAATGTTCAGCTTCTAACCTCTCTAGCAACTGACCCAATGCCTTAATTTATAGTGGAATGGAGGGAAGTTACTAGGTCCTCCTTCAAAGGGATAAAGCCCTCCTTCAAAGGGATAGCTCCTCCTATCAAGGGATTAGCTCCTTCTCTTTTGGGATGCATGAACCACATTGGAGCGAACAATCCACGTCAAAATCCTTCTAGAAACATCTAGAATTAACCCAAAAGTGAGTTTTTTAGGATAAACTTGTGCCTTTTTTACTTTCACAGGGGTACGCACCCACCCCTTTACAGATAGAGCGTGCAGGTACGTAGGTATTATGAACAAAGGGTGCAGGTCCGCAGGTAAAAGTAGGAGAAAGTGCAGAACCAGAGTAATATTGATTTTCAAAGTCTTTCTCTCTTTTGCAAAGCTTGACATGAATAGCTAAGGTCTGAGACTTGCTTAGGAGGCTGGTATAGGTGGTGATAGACCCATACTGACTGCAAATAATCATGGTGACGATATTTTTTTGTAACAGGGGTTTTACTAATAACAATGAGGGGTTACACTAGTAGTATAGGGGCCTAACACAACAACTTCGTTGTTCATAGATGAGTAGACTTTGACTTGCCACCAAGTCAAAATAGAGGGGTGGTGGAAGAGGATTTTAGCCTTTCGAATAAGGTATCAGTGATATGAGCATAATACCTTATCTCATCATTCTAGAATGCATATAACTGTGTTTCCTCCATGGAAGTCATATATCATAAGTAATCATCCATACCAACCTTCATTTGATTGCCTCCATTGCCAACTTGTGATGAATAACTACTATTGGTATAGTCATTCCTAATTGTTGAATCTAGACATAGTGGGAATTGAATAGGTGGTTGATTCAACCTTTCTTTGTATGCTTCCTCTTTAAGTCTTGCTCTTAATGCAACCTTCTCTCAATTTGAAATTCTAGTGGGGTGCACCAGAAGATGGATGGTGAGTCTCTCATCATCACTAAAATCCTAATTTCAAAAAATATTGAATGTCGTTAGTACAATATCAATGATATTAGTAAGCATGAAAATGCAATTGGTTTGTTGAAATTTCAGTATACCAAACAATTATTACCATTGTTGATCTAGGATTCCGGCTAGAATATGCCATGTTCCAATTGACAGGGTGAAGAGGTTGTCCATTTTCATCTACCAACTGCTTGCGATATGTTGCTCCTGATAAGAGAATCCTATGTTTTTGAAAATAATATGGAGTAATATTTTTTACATATGAAGTCGATTATGCATCTGGATCCTGCAAATAATTTGCATACATTTTTATTCAAATTGACATGGATTATAAAAAAATAATTAAATTAGATAATCGAAAAATAAATAAAATTTGAACTTTTTCGAGATGGAAAGGTAGAACTCCACGAAGGACTTTGATCAACAATATGGAATGAGGTGGAATTTGAAAAAATGTCCATTTTATATTATTGATATTTTGTACCAATATTTGAGAAAAATCAAAAATATTTTTTGTGTGAATATCTAAAATTAATCTCAAGAACCGTATAACCACAATATGAATTTCAATATAGTTTTGAAACCATTTTTGAAGAACAAGGCGACTTTAAGCAGAAAATGTATATTATGAACTATTGTAATTCATGTAGATGTGTTTTAAACGATAATTTGAGATTAATATGCCATTTTATGTGAAAATAAAATTTCAGATAGCTTTTAAAAAATACTAGTGTGCTAATCAGAATAAACTACACTAGTTTTTTTAAATAGTAGATCACTGGAGCATTTAAATAATACCCGCACCAGTTTTTGGCATTCTGAAAAAATAAAAAATAAGTTATCATATCAATGCACTTTCACATAAAAACGCATCGGTGAGTTTAAATAAAAACAACACTAGTACGCAATTGTTTCATGAATTTAGAAAATAAAAATGAATTCAACCATCTGGGCGCTCTTTTAAATATATACTACATGGTTGCGTTAAAAACAATAATCGCACCATTTTAGGATTTCAAAAATGAAAAAAATTTAAATCATGTCAGTGTGTTGACAAAATATGGTGCCTCGGAAATGTCGATGCACTTTTTATATAACCAAGTTGGTGCACTTAACTATTGAATGCATCGATGTGCGAAGAAATTGAATTAAAAAAAAAAAAAAAAAAAAAAAGAGGTGCACTTTTTTTAATATATTTTTTAAAATTCAAAAGTGAGTGGCAATTGATTTTTTGAAATCTAATTTCATAAAGTCTTTTAAATAGTAAAAAAATTTTCACCATATCATTATTTTACCAAAATATTCAAGGGAGCGATTTGCAAAAGAGATACACCATGAGCATTGTGTAGCAACAACATAATACTTTGGACCAACTAAACTATTTAAAAGATCAGAAGATAAAAGGTATGGTGATTCACACAAAAACATGCATATTAAGTTTTAAATTTTATTGGTTATTTTACTAATAAAAAATTTTACATTTTATGTTAGGGTTTAATTAAAAGAGAGATGATTTGCAAGAGACGATCATATCAGAGCTGCAAACTATTTTGGATCCACCAAAAGATCAGAAGTTGAAAGGTATGGTGATTCACTCAAAAACCTAGATAACAGGAATCTTAGATTTTATTGTTAAAATATTTTACAATTTTTAGATTTATTCACAATTCAAAAAAAAAAATTAAAATTAAAAGCCCTGTATAATAAAAAATTTACTATAGATTTTACTAGTAAAAAAATTTAGGATCTCTGTTCCTATATAAATTTAATTAAAATTCAGAAAATAAATGAAAAAAATCAATACTTACCTTAAACCCTTACTTTTTCCTGCAAAATTTCACATTAGGGTTTAACTTTCTCTACCACTTCACAATTAGGGTTTTTCAATTTAGGAATTTTAGATTTAATGGGTTTGTGTACTTAATATATATAGGGAATTTGACATATAAAGTAGGGGAATCACTTATTCAATTAGATCCAAACCTTGTCGACCCTCTCTGTTTTTTTAAATGGTTATATGTTGCACAGTGTGCCATCTGTAACATAACGCACTGGTGTTATAGGAGTAATACAACACACCGGTACATTAAAACATTTTTGATTCTATCTAGTTTGTTCATCGTTTCTCCGAATGTAATATAATGCACTCAGACACTTGTTTCTAATAGCACTGTTAAATCATTGCGATGCGTTGAGCCTTACAGATGGCACCGTCAGCCCTTTCCGATTTTGAGAAATGGCTATATGTTTTACGGTGCGCCCTGTGTAACATAACGCGCTACGGCTACCAAAATAACATAATGCACAGGTATATTGTAACACTTTGGATTTTGTTCCTAATAGCACTGTTAAATCATTTCGTTGTGTTTAGCCTTACAAATCGCACTGTAAGCCCTCTCCTTTATTTCTAAAAATGGATATATCTTGTGTGATGTGCCTCTATAATATAACTTATTGAAGCTACCTGAGTATTTCAACGCACCAGTATATTATAACACTTTCGATTATGTCCAGTCTATTCATTATTCTCCTTGTTTAATATAACATATCAGTGTGTCTGTTCCTAATAGCACCGTTAAATTGGTGCGGTGTGTTTAGCCTTACAAATCGTGTCGTCCTAATTTAAAATTGTTTTTAAAAATTAATTTTACATGACGATGTTGAATAATTAAAATCGAGGTGTGTTTAATCTTATAAACTCACCAGCGCATTTACTCAAATAAATGCACAGATTACCAGAGATTTTTATATGAAAATTATTTGATTTATTAGTAAAATATATCTAATGTATTTTGTATTGAATGATGCATGTTTTATATTGATTAAAAAATGTCTTAGAAAGTCTCAAGCAATAAAAATATTGATTGACACAATGACAACGCATCATAAAAATGAGAGAAGACAAGTTATTTGTAAATTCTTTACAAAATTATTATGTTTGAACTATATATAAGTTTAACTAATATGTATTAGTTGGTGTGTGTCATGCAGAGCCACAAAATGAAGAATTTCGATAAGGTTATTTCAAATCTAAGTGCATAAGAGCATAAACTCTAGATAGAAAATTTTCAGAATGATGGATCAGGTGAATGAAAAAACACTATTCAATATGATTTTTTTTTAATTTTTGTTTTTTTTAAATACTTAAGAATATTATATAACATGTTTCAAACAATCCATTAATTCATATATGTTTGATGTTCTACAATGAGCGACAACGGAAGAAAAGATAAATGTGATTCTAAGAGAATAAAAATTATCAAACATGTAGATGATGATGAATTGGTCCTTATCTCATCTGGAGTAGTGCTAGAGGTTAATGAAAGGGGAAATTCTTTTTGCAAAACTATGAGGGATTTAGTGGAATGAGCATATAGGTGTACTTTCCACTTACAATATAAAAATCAATGCAATGATTCTAAGAAAGAAATTATATCTAAACTACAGAAAGTGTTTCTGGAGAAATGATCAATGAGACATGTCAGACTTGCAATAGCAAAAACATAAAACAACAAAAAAAATCATTCAAAAGGTAATATTCCTAATTGTATAAAATGATTATATATATTATATATATATATATATATATATATTTACTACAAACCATTAATTTATTAATATCTATTTTGTTATATTTAGTTTTCATATACCATTATAAAAATAGTTTATTACTTTTTCTAGGAACATTATGAAAATCTCAAATGATCAACGTGCTGATATACGAAACATGCAAGTAGGAATATCCAAAAAAGTGTATAGGGAGATGGTCAAAGAAATGGACATAATGGAAACAAAGGAGGATCCATCTCAACAACAACGTGTTTCAAATGTATGTAATCATGATTGACTTTGTACATATAAAAAAAAAAATAGCATTAAATATTAATTTTCAAGTATGTTTTTGCAGAAAAGAAAACAATATGGAACTCATTCAACACATAAAACAGGACAACAAGGAAGAAAAGGGTTGATTTTAAAGTTTGTGAGTAATTGTTAATATTTCCTCATAACAACTTAAGGTTACATTTTTGTACATTTTAAGTTGTTTTATAACAACCATCCTTGAATGTTTTCAAATAGGTGCTAATATGAAAAGAAGAGCCATCAAAAGAATTGATTGACATTAGGTTAAATATGGTTATGAGCATATCTTGGCCTATAAAAAATTAATTGTGGAATTTGTAAATATCTATGTTGTTTTACTTCTCTAAGTTTATAATTAATAGAACAAAAAAATCCTTTATATTAAATATATGATTTATTATGGGGTATAGTACTTGCAGGAAACAAAGTATAGAACTACGCCAACATAAGAGTTGTTGAAAGAAGGCATGATATTTGGTTTTCAAAGGATGTGTATAAGTCATGAGTCACTTCTTGCTATGGAACATTGTTTTTTGATTTACATTGATGTATATTATTTATTGTAATTTTCATCATACTCACCAATGTAGATACACTCATTACACTGTATTTTTATGTTTGTAGATGGAACAATATCAAGAAGATGAAAACAATAAATGCAATCAACAAAAAATTCCTCCAAATAACCCAAGTCATAGAAATAGCTCGAGCAATAACAACAATTCCAGTGAAGAATGATGATCTATTTGGATATCAATGCAACATATTGTATTTTTTGAAATAATTTTCTATGAAAATCATACATTTTGTTTAATGTAATCATGGACGAAGTGTCTCAATCGAAAGACAAGGGGTTACCAATAACAATCCCATTTTGTATGAGAAAGAGCTACTTATTGATATATAATAAGATACATTGTAATTTATTATATTGTGTTATCCAATGTCGTCGTGAAATGTTACATCATTGATTAAATATATGGATGATTAAATATTATAATGAAGAGATGTGGAATTTGTTAATATAACAAATTAATCCAAACATCATATATAAACGCACTAATCAAATATTAATTTATATGAATATTGTTATAAGATATATGTTGATTTCTGAATGAATAACGGATTTTAAAAATTACAATAATTGCACTATCACAGGTCAATGTCTCTAAGAAAGAGAAATTCTCATACAAAAACATTGGTGCGTTCATAACATAAAAATGCACTGGTGCTTTGCTTTAAATAAAATCATCGTGACATCATCATTTAGCATAATCAGTTCATTTTTGAAAAATAATAACACTAGGGCTTTCATGTCTTTAAGCTCCAATAGTGTTTTTAATTAATGCTATGGTGCATTGTAATTCTTAATGCACCAATACTTTCATAGAACTAACACTCCCTAGTTCTACAAAATATTATTTCCATTCTCGGTGCACTATTAAAATTAACAGCAGTAGATCCTCTATATAACAAATGCACCGGTGTGTTTATGTAAACAAGGCGTGTTGGTGCTGCATGTTTAAGATAAAGCACTAGAATTGCAATTATGTTTTGCATGCCCCTGAGTCATTCCATCATCAAAGAAAGACCTGGGATTTTTTTATATAAGCACTAGTGCGGTATACATTTCAAGGTCTGGTGCTCTTTGAGTTGAATGCAACGGGAATTTTTTTTGTAAGCACAAGGGTGGTATACATTTTAGGTTCTAGTTCTCTTTATATTAAATGCCTTGGTGTTTTTAATTATGTATGAAGCCCGGTGCATTTATCTAAGTAGCGTATCGGTATTGCTTGTTCCATAAAATGCACCAAAAGAAAAAAGAAAAAATAAAAATATATATATATATATATATATATTTATATATAATATATATAATAATCATCGCTAGAACCTCCTGTCCACCATATCTTTTCAGTTGTGATGAAATTACATTATAAGATCTGCTAAAACATTCATTCCCACAAACAAATGTTTTAGCGGATTTTTTTGACAATTTTTGCCAATTTTATAACACTAAAAACCTCTGGTAGAAATATTACTTAAATAACTCAGAAACATTAAGATGGGGGATAAGGAAGAGGTTAACAATCTTAATCAAAGATTTACACATATTTTGAAAAAGTTCCCCATTAATGTGCAACCTCATGATTTGATTACTAAGGATTATTATATTGCTTCCTTTCCTACTAATATTTCTATCTTTGTTAAACAATATATGAAGGAAACTTTGGCTCTTAAATTTTGTGGAAGAAATTGTTATTGAGAAGGACTTAAGGTATATTGGAGGCATTGTTGACTAGGAAGATTCAAAATACTCCAAAGACATTGGTAAAAAGTACCAAGCCTCTTCTGGTAAGACAAAAGAAAATATCATTTTGATATGGAAAGATTGAATAAATCCTTGAAGTTGTTAACCAATTAAGTATTTGAACTTAAAAGGAAGTTAAGTGAGGCTTCTAATAATAATTCCTTTAAGTCATACTTTAAGAAGAACATCAACCAACCAGCAAAGTTTGCACAAACCCCAAATGTTGTATTTAACGTTGAGAATTTGGGCATGGATAACTATTGTACTTTCCATCAAGGAATCATGCCCACAATGGAAACATAACATGAATGTTGTGGTTTTTAATGCCATAGAAAGTTTATCTGTAAAAGAGCATTCAGAGCAAAACTAAGAGATTGATGAACCAGCCTCAACAGAGGAAAACACAAGTGTTGGTGATTCGGTTTTCATGTTTGATCCTATTCTGAATAATGATCAAAAAGGTGCTAGTGAGCCCCCAACAATTGAAACTCCTCCTCAGCAACATACTAAGAAAAATAACTTGATGATAAAAGGACTAGTGCCTGAGCAAGATGTGAGGAAGAAATTGTTGAGAAAGATTTTACCTTCTAGTAATACTGCTTAGAGAACTTAGAACAAATCCAGAAATTCTTAGCCTCAAAAGAATTCTTTTGGAAATAATAAGAATAATTTTGTCACTCCTGTGGTATTGAACAAAGTTTCACCACCTACCACTTCAACAAACCTTATCCAAGATGAAGACATTGATTATAACATTCTTCAAGACATGAAGAAGGCTTGTGCAAATATCTTTATCTATGGACTAGCAAAGTTGGAAAGCCAATGCAATTTGATCATCTTGGCATTTGCATATTAGCCTCCATCGGGTAAGACAAATTCTACTTCCTAACCCTCATTCGATAAGTCTCTTACTATTATCAAATCAATATTTAATGAAACTAATGTAAATTCTAGATCTACTTGCCCCCCATTTTCTTTTAACTTTTGATATTTTCAATTATAATTTCCATAATTGCCTTGTTGATTCTAGTGCATCTTCAAATGTTATTCCTTTATTTGTTGCAAAGAAAATCAATGTGAAATGGGAAAATATTGATGCCAGAGTCATACAATTATATAGATCTCTAGTGTAGGCACTTGGTGAATTAAAAAATATTATAATTCATTTATCTTCTGATCATAGAGTTCACCAATGTATTGATATTTTCATTGTGGCAATTCTAAAAGATTATGGATTTATTTTAAGTAGAGATTGGTCTAGAAAGTTTCAAGGATACTTTACTACTGACTGGTCACATTTGTGTCTTCCTTATTGTTGAAGGCCTCAAAAATTGGGTCTACAACAAAGGGGATACCCACCCGGTCCAGACCTCGGTTGGCAGCTCCTTGTCCATTTGGTATAGCGGATCCGACTGGGGATATGGGACCAGTTTCCCAATTCAGTGTGTGTGTGTGTGTGAAAAATGGGTATTTCTGCTCTAAATGGAATACTTCTATCCTAATTCTAATCTAATGCTATGCTATTGTATTCTAATAAACAGAAAAACATCAAAATTTATGCTAACCCGGGGTGTGATCTTTCTTCTATGTGATCTAAAAAGATTTCAAACAATAACTGGTAATAAAGATCATTCAGCTATTATAATAAAAGAATTCAATAAATATTAACTACTTCGTATAAGAAGTTAGACAAAACAGTTGTGAAAACCTATCGCATAAATGAGCTATTCATACACTAAGCATAAATAAATAGTTATCACCATACAAAAGTGCCAAATGATAACTCAGGCATCCACGCTGTAATATATAAACAACTGAAAACTGAATATCACTTTAACGCATAAGCAGAAATGGTTTAGAGATAAAAGTACCATTTATAACTAGTCCTACTCATGAGCTTCAAGCGACAATTGATTTATCTCTCCTTGATTTAACATCCACTAAGAGTACAGAAGTGCAACATCAGTAGCAGATATCAAATGCAAATATCAATAAACCCTGTTCCGTTCATTCATCAAAACCTCCTCGGAGGGTGCAAAAGTGCATGTTCTGAGGACAATTTTTTGATAAATTTCTGGACCCTTCTCTAAATGCATGAGAAGGGTTTAAATACTACTAACTAAATAACTTATTTACAGAAATTCAAGATTCGGTTTAAATGACCGTCCTTTTTCTAAGAAAAACTATTTCTAAAATTAAATCTAATATCTAACTATTTCTAAATTTGCTCCTTAACGTCGCAAGCATTCAGTATTTGCCTGAGTAGAGTCGGCTGACTGTCTTCCGCCTTTGGTTGAGTTAAGCAAACAGAATCGACAAGCGCTGGCACTATCTTCTCAGCAAAATTGATGTTATACTTGAGAGTCATCCAATGACTATGTGGCTTTACCATGTATGCCTGGTAATAATCCCATTTCAACTTAGTTAACCCTTGGATTGCTTCTACTTTTTCTTTAGCTTTTTGTTTCCAGTTTGTTTCTATCGTTGCTTTCTTGCAATTTTCGGGGCTTGCAGGTGACTGAGTAATTAGAAGCCTTCCTTTTCGAGCAAGTTTTCTTAGCGATGCGCGATTAGCGCTAATCGCGCATCGGAAACTGCCTCTGCTTCTTGATCCGAGCTTCCGTAATGCATTTTTCGCATTTTGCACCTATTTTTGTTATCGGGTATAAAGCTCAAAATTTGTAAAAATAGTGATTCCGTGAGCTTTTGACCCTGAGCATTAAACTATTTTTTTCTGGTATCATCATCGTTCAGTGCCCATTCAACCATGGCTATATATGAGAAATCTGTGATGGATGCCTCAGAAGAGTTCTGCGGCTCTTTCTCTTCCTGAAATAGATTAGGTGTGCCTTCCCAAATGTACATTGGAGTATTGCCTTTCCTCCTCATAGTTTCCTGCATACTGCCTTGTATAACGCTTTGTCCTTCGTTCCTGCAGTTTACAAATGAGGTGGAAGTAATGATAAAAATAATAACAAGAAAACTTTAAATGCCGAAGGTATGCAAAAAACACGCCACCTTACGTGAACTAGTTCTTCGAAAAAAAACAACACCATACTTCATTAACAACTGGCAACAACTCATTAATTCGCATTAAAGTGCATGACCAGTTCTTGGCCTAAAAAGTTTTCTCGAATAATGAGCCAGAACCAATTGCGATGGAGAGGTCTTGCGATTTTGCTTTGCGATATCGTAGATCGTTGCATCGCATTATCACAATTTCATTGTGTTGTTCTATCGCAAGGTTTCTTGGTCGCAATATCACAATATCGCTTGGTCGTAATATGCAATATCGCAAGATCACAATATCGCAATATCGCAAGATCGCAATATCGCAATATTGCAAGATCGTAGATCGCTTAATCGTTATAATCATTATGTGTAATTTATGCGATTTTTGCGATGTGCGATATGCGATATAGCATATCGGTGATTTTTTTAGGTTTTTCAATGTGAGTGCTTATTATTGCATGCAATGCAATTGAGTTTCACGTCGTAATCTCGTGTTTTTTATCATTTTGATTCATTAGAAGGTACCTTATCATTCTTTGCGCGATACGATATCTCTTAAGGAGTGAATTTACTTTCTTCATCATGAAACTTAAGCTTTTTAGATTCTACAAAGGTATTTTCCTAAGTCCATGATGTTGTAAGTTTCATCTAAAAGGAAATATAAACATTAATTGATTTTTTTAAATTTTTCACTAAGGGTCCCCACTTATTTAGTATTAGCAATAATACTTGATAAGGAGTGGGGTTGTTGGTGGCCACAACAATTGGCGATTCAATTGGAAGAACCAGTTATCTCTGTGTTTCTATTGAATTTTTTTCAACTTCCAAAACAGAAAATTTTTCAGAAAATTAAACTTTATTATGGAAAGATAAAGTACATTATGCTCTAACCTATCATTGACATTTTGTTTCAGCTATTTTCAACTTTGATTATTTGCTCCCTCAAGTTAGTCCTTGTATTTACATCAGTCATTACTTGGTCTGTAAAGATAAAACAAAGTCTTCTCTGTAAACCAGTTTTAAATATGCTCATTTGTCGTAGGTAGAGCCTCTGCTACCAACAGGCGTTTATAGCCTCGACAGGGTTACCTGTTACCCAACAATGATCCTGTATCCTACTTAAAGAAACCTACAACTCTGAAAGAAGAATCCACATCCACACTTATTTCTTTGATTTTCTTTTTGTTCTTAAAGAACAATTTCTTGGTTTGATAGCCAATTTATGACATAGTCATTCACTCGATTTATAACTTTTTTGAACAAGTTGGCTCGTGATGAGACCCCTTGCTTCTTGATTGTAACAATCTTGAGTCATTACCCTGTTGTGGTATGCAGTATTTGGCAAAGTCAGCAAGTTATAATATCTGTGATTATGATAAGTCGGCTCGTGATGAGACCTCTCATTCTTCAAGATGAAGTGTATCTTTGGATTGTTCCTCTGAAAGTTGTGATTTCCTTAGCAGGGAGGAAGTCATTGTTTTTCTTTAGATAGCTCTAGATGACAATGGCAGAGTTTTGGGAAGTAGTTGTTCTACAGAGAATCTTTATTTTGTTATTGATACCTTTCATTGCACTGACATCAAATAATTTCTTCACTAAAGGTTGTTTTCATCAAACTTTATGAATTTTAAACTAGTGTCATATCTAGGTTAAAGTCTTTAACTGTATATTTCAATAATAAAGATCAATTTTCCAAAAGATTTTCTATTTATACAAGCGAAAAATCAAAATCTGAAAGAGAGTTGGTGTCTTTTTCGTAAATGCCTAATGTAACCATTCACAATTGGTTTTATTATGAAAAAGAAAAACTATTACTCTAAAAATAGAAGAATAATCTTCTATGGAAAATATTTCTTAAGAATTTGTCCGTTGACAGGCAAAGAGTCTCTTTTACCTGCTAAATCTTGCAACACAAATGTTGATGGACCTATGACTTCTACAATTTGAAAAGGACCTAGCCACGTTCTTTGAAATTTTGTATGTTTCCCCTTTTCTTCACGTGCCTTATCCCATTTTAAAACTAAGTCTCCCATCTGAAAATATTTTCTAGTCATTATGTTTGAATCAAAAGAGGATTTTACTAGTGCTTGATGATGAGCATGCGTTTTCTTAGCCTATTCTCATTGTTCTTCTAATTTGATTATTTCCATTTGTCTTAGGTGTAATGAGGAAGTTGGTACTTCATCAATGTATTGACCTAGATAAAAAGAGGGAATTGCTAAATGAGTTGTAAGAACCACTTCTTTCCCATAAACTAAATTAAAGGGAGAAGTGCTGATGGGAGCTTTTCTCGTTATTCGGTCTACCCACAAAGCATATATTAAATATTTATGCCAATTTTTATGATTTTGGTCTACTGGTCTTTTGATAATCCTGATCAGGTTTTTATTTATAGACTCAGCTAACCCATTGCCCTGTGGGTAATAATTGGCTGAATATTTAAGTTTGAATCCTCTTTTAAGTGCAAATTCAGTCATTGCATTTCCAAAAAAGTATGATGCATTATCAAACATTAAAGCGGAAGGCAATCCAAACCTCGTGATTATAAATTGATCTATGAACTCAATGATATGTTCAACATTAGCCGTCTTGAGTGGAACTGCTTCTACCCACTTAGTAAAATAATCTATTGTTGTAAGGATATATCTATGCTGCTTAGAAGAGTGAGGAATGATCTCACCTATTATGTCCAATCCCCACTGACTAAAAGGTTGCTCGATGTTAACTGGTTGTAATGGTAAGGATGGCTTCTTTTGTCTCCCAACAGTAGTTTGGCAGACTTGACATTTCCTCACGTAACTGTGCGAGTCTTTGAATAACGTGGGCTAGTAATACCCTGCGTGCAAGATTTTATGTGCAGTAGCATCTCCAGCATAGTGTCCACCTGCTGGCCCATCGTGGAGTTCCTGCAAAACTTTTTCAGCTTTAGATATCTCAAGACATCTAAGGAGAACATAATCGTAATTTATTCTAAAAAGAATATTATTTATGAGCTGATATTGTTTGGTTTTCAACCTTAGAGCTCTTTTCTTAGTATGATCGAGGTGTGAAGGAGCATACCCATTCTTAAGATAATAAATGATATCAACATATAATGACTCTGCATCGTTTAGGCTCACCTCGCACATTTTTACCTCTATAGATGGAATTTTATAAATTTGCGACGCTCCAGCCAGCATTTTGCAAAATCCTTGACCTCTTACAATGTTTGCTGGTTTAATTTCTATGTCATATTCTTGTATGGCAGTAACCCAATTGGCCCTCTTCTCACTCACATCCGTTTGTACTAGAAGATTCCTTACCGCTGGAAATGGTACTATAATTTTAGTATGGATTTTGAGTAGAAAAGGTCTGAAGTATTTGATTGCTTTGAAAACATCATAAGCCCGTTTCTCCACATTTGAATAATTTAATTCAGCACCTTGTAAATTTGAACTGAAAAAAGCAATTGGTTCTTCCGCCTTTTCTTGATTCGTTTGAGTGAGTATCGTAGCATATGACCTATCTGACGCAAATGTATATAAAATAAAAGGCTTTGAAAAATTCGGAATTGCTAAAGGTGGAGCATTAATAATATCTTGTTTGATTAGGTTGAATGCTTCATGTTCATCTTGGCCCCATTTAAAATTTGTGTTCTTTTTTATCATGGTTTGTAAAGGGGATACGATTCATGAAAAATCTAGAACAAATCTCTTTACAAAGTTGATTTGACTAAGGAAATATTGCATGGACTTTTTGTTATGAGGTAGGGATATTTTAGAAATTTCTTTGATTCTGTCAGAATCGATGTGAATTCCAGATTTTGACACTATGAATCCTAGA
>APFE031599808.1:71652-121675 GCA_000404065.3 Pinus taeda | reverse complement strand
CAACTAAATTATTTGTAAAGCAGTACATCATTAAAGTTGCACATTCTGCCATCAATGTTCTCAATTTTTAATTGTTGACAACCCAGATACAGCTGGATTGCAACATAACCAAAATTTAACGGTAAGGAAACAGCATGTGCGCACTCAGGGTGGGGTTTCAGAACTCGAGAGATAGTGCTGTCAAATGCCTTTAAAATGGAGTCGTCTGTGAAGGTATCCTCACTATCGGGAAATTTCAATAGAAACTTCTTTAGAGTGGGAGTCGATCTGTGATTTGTTTGGGTGTATTTTGACTAATAAGATTCTGAGTTAAAGTTTATTTCATCATCATGAGGGAGGTCACTGCAACTTTCATAGACATTTTGTTGGCCATACTTCTGCCTCCTCTGGGAGTTTTTCTCAAATACGAGTGCCATGTGAGAGAACTTCATCCCACGGAAAAAGCCTTTAATCGCCTTTTAAAATTTTTGGTTCCGGCATAAAGATTATGTTCATCATTTTAGATCATAACTTATGGGTTTGTTGTTATATTGTGACAGGCTGAATTCTGGCTATGTTTGCTGCTGACACTTTTTGGGTACTTACCAGGAATAATATATGCCATCTATGTTCTCACCAAGACAGATTGAGAGTGGATACTCTATTTTTTGGAGCCTGGTGCCATGTAAATCTTGTTTTGATGTAAACAGAACTGAAATATTTTATTCACTTGTTTGTTTATGCATCTGCTGCTGCTGTTTTAAGCAGAGAGCCCACTGCATTGAGCAGTATGTTTGTTTTCTTCATTTCTGTAAATGATATTTCCAGATTCATACCAGGATCATTTATTATTATTTTATGAGATATTATATACTTGCAAATATACAATATACAATTGAGATTGATGCTAAATCCTTAGCAATCAATAGATTGGTCTTCACATGGTTTTTCTAATGTAAGTATAAATACATGGAAACAAATCTTTCAATGTTTTGAAATCTAGTTTTGTGTAGATTACGAAATAATTTCTGTTTTCATTTTAAGGAACCAAAAGATGATTTTAACTAACCAAAAAAAAACCAAATGATGATTTAGGTAAGAAGGGTCTTGCTATGGTCTTCCTAAGCCATGAATAAGGGATCCTTCAATTGAAAAATGCATCCTTAAGTTGGAAGGGTCTTGCTATGGTCTTCCTAAGCCATGAATAAGGGATCCTTCAATTGAAAAATGCATCCTTAAGTTGGGAAGCCATTTGTTAGATCCATATTGAGTATTTGTTCTGTTTCTTTCCCCATTTACAGTGAAAAAGCAGCCATTGATCTTTTTGTTTCCTGATTTACAGTTAAAAACTATCAATTCTTTAGTGCTGTCCATGTTCCAGTGGATTTGAATCCTAATTATCAAATTTCACCATTTAATAATTTACTACTTTCACTCTTTCTAAAAGCCACATTCATAAACGAAATAATGATGATAATATGGTTCAACCTCCGAGTTACATTCTAAGTAGCTCTAGGGTGCTAAGTGCAAGGAGGGCCTTGCACCAACTCAGAGCAGTCACTTCTCACTCGAGTGGGGGCTGCATGAGTAGCTAGAGTACAGAGCTTCCCCTGATATCCTCACATGGTTTAGGAAATAGATAGGTCTCATTTGTGTATTGAAACTCGATTGTATTGACCTCAGAGAAAACCATTTGCTCCAAAATTCCCGGTATTTTGAGATTGTGATATTTTGACATTAAAATATCTCAATGTATATCTAAATGTGATATAAGGATTTTTCAAATCAACCCTTTCAATGTTGAAGTGTTTAACATAAGCTTGTATTAAAAGAACATGAATATTTATGCAATGTCATTAGAAAACATATAATATAATATTGACAATAAAAGATCATAAAATAATGTGTTGTTTTGAGTCTAAATCTTGGTCTCAGGTCTGCCAACACTATGCAGTCTTACGGATCACATCCTTAAGTATCACTAGAGTGCTATCTATCTTGGATCTGTTAAAGCACTGACCATTGATTCAGCAAGAAGCTACCCGGAGGGCAACATTTCAGAGCAGTCACTTCCCACTTGATTAGCAAGAGAACAGAGCTTCCCCGGATAGGTTCACATGGTCTAGGGAAAAATCTGTGCATTGGAACTCGATTTTATTAATCATCGAACCGTTCTCACACAAATAGTTTAAAGAGGATCTACACTTTGCAATGGCAACCATTTGACAAGTTTTCAAATAATCTCCTCAAACACAGAAAACGAGTTTGGGAATTTGCTCCAAATTCGATAGTATTTTGATATTATGATCATCATTGGAATATTCTACATTAATCGTTTTCAATGTTTAAGTGTTCATTATATGCTTGCATATTAAAGAACATGACTATATGTCAGTAGAAATATGGAATAACGACAATGAAAAGAACATTCAATGATGTATTGTCTTTTCGGTAAAAAAATTTGGTCTCAGGTCTGCCAAAATTATGCATTGCTGTGAATCACCCAGGATAAGTAACAAGTTAACCAACATGTTTAGCACTCAACGGGTAACATACCAAGTTTCTGAATCTCATATCATACGTATTAGATGTATTGGAAGTTCATAGAAGGGAATGTACATACAGTGGAATATCAAGCAAATTTAACGCATAAATTCCACACATACTTACCATTACACAAAGACATTGAAGAACTCTCCAATTAGATCTTCCACACATACATTACACAAGACATTGAAGAACTCTCCAATTGGTGAGCTTTCTGTACATTACATTGTACAGCAAGTGGTCGCAGGTTGCAGTGTACAGTCGGTCTCTCGGAAGAACTTGGTTGAATCTCGAGCCCAATATCACCCCTGGATTTATATCTTGGCTTAGAGACGAGGGAAAAACACTCAAATATATATTGGAATAAAACACTCAAATTACTGATCTGAACTCAAAAAATGTTGGATGGTGGTGCATATAAAAAATTATTCAAAACTAACAAATTTGCAGAAAACGATTATGACTCCAAAGAATAGGAAAATTGCTCAAATTCTCCAGAAACAAAGTGAAAACTTACTCGGAATTGTGGAGCCAAGCCTTAACTGCGTGGTGGTTTCTTCGGAGGTTCACACTTTAAAAAATAGTTGAATAAGCTAACCATATCAGATTTCCTCTCTGAAACTTTTCATTATATTTTTGCTGTTCCATATAAAACGAAGTTCTGGTGACTTTCTACAAGGGCTGAAGTTGTATTGACTTGTCATAAGACAGCAACTTGATCACATTTTCCTGCGATCTCTATTGCAATGTTGCCGATCTGAATTTACACTGAAAAGAGAAACAGAATACCCCATCTGAACCCGATTTGAAAATCGGTGTTCTATTTTCTGGCAAAATCTGGAGGAAAACTCGGCAGAAAGTTAAGTGCCCAGCATGGTTCCACAGATCAAAGTTTCAAAAGCATCGTTCAAAGTTTCAAAATGGCTTATTTTCTGGCAAAATTTTAAACAGAAAATTCAGCAGAAAGTAAAGGGCCCAACTTAGTGTTTCAAAAGCAATTGTTCCTCTCTGCTCCAGGGATTTTGAGGTTTATGAAGTTAACCAAAACCTTAGAAAAATCCTCAGCCAGCGTTCTAGATTTTAATATTCTTTTGCTTTGAAGGCAGTAATTAGGATAAAATTTGGATTAGTGTGGAATTAGGATAAAATTTGTGGAAAATGGCTTATTTTCTGGCAAAATTTTAAACAGAAAATTCAGCAGAAATTAAAGTGCCCAGCATAGTGTTTCAAAAGTATCGTTCTTCTCTGCTCCAGGGGTTTTGAGGTTTAATGATGTTACCCACACAACCTTAGAAAAATCCAGAACTGGCCTGGATCTACTAAGAAAATGAGTTCTAGATTGTAATTTCCCTTTGCTAATGCTTTGAAGGCAGCAAGCGTTCAACCGATTAGTTCGGAATTAGGGTAAAATTTGTTGAAAAGTTAAAATGGCTTATTTTCTGGCAAAATTTTAAACAGAAAATTCAGCAGAAATTAAAGGGCCCAGCATAGTCTTTCAAAAGCATCGTTCCTCTCTGCCCCAGGGCTTTTCAGGTTTAAGAAGTTACCCACACAACCTTAGAAAAATCCAACAGCCTGAATCTACTAAGAAAATGAGTTCTGATTGAATCCGTTAAGAAAATGAGTTTTTTTCACTGTTGTCGATAAATCCATATACCAGGTCGGGAATTAGCAAACAACAACCCAAAAGTACAGAGCATAAAGTTTAGATTTCTGAGTAGGCAATCAGAGAACAATTCTGCAATAGGTTTGCATTAATTAACTGCAATCAACAAACTCGACATATTAACAGAGATAAGCGCTTAGTACAGAAACTCTGGGAGGCATCCACATACATGATCATTTATGTAGAGAAAGCTCTCCACAACACCCAGTAATATAATCTCTGATTAAATGCTGAAAAAAGATTACATCTTACACGGTTGCTATTGTAAATATCGATCTTTAATCTCTAAATTTTGTAATACCTGATTAAATCTGATAATATTAGGATGATTTGACAGATTTCATTTTGATGTAAATGTTCATATTAATTTAATATATTGTTAAAGCTCTTCTGCACCCAACATGGATTTTGATGGCTACACAAGTTTGCTCGCTCCATGGAAAAGTTGTAATGGGATTTGGGAAGTTTTTTTATCTTTTTCAAATAAATGTTGTTTTGATTTTTCTGATTTGGTGATTGAATTATCCAATTACCAGTAATTATAAGAAGAGTGCGGAGAGTGGTACTACATCGCTCCATAGAAAAGTTGTAATGGGATTTAGGAAGTTTCTTATTTTTTTAAGTAAATATTGTTTTGATTTTTCTGATTTGGTGGTTGAACTATCCAATAAACAGTAATTATGAAAGCAGTAGTCTATAACGCGGCTTTTTGAAAGCCTTTCTGGCGGATTTTTCCGGTCAAGATCCGGCAGCAATTCATTGGAATTCCAAGTTTCATAGCTAGTTTCTGCACAATCAATGGCTCACAGGGGTTTTTCAGGGCACTGAATCCAAATATGCAGTTAAAAAACCATTTTAACTGCTAAAAATCAAGATTTAACCTCATTTCTTCCGCCGGATTCTGTCACCGGAATCTCCAAAAAGTCGCATTATAGACAACTCCATTATGAAAAGAGTGGGGAGAGTGGTAGTACACCGCCATAAAGGTATGGGCAATGTACTCATCTAAAGGGTTCCAAAATTGACCATGCGGTCCAAGTCCAAGATAAGACCCTTGATTTTCTAGTGTAGCTAAAGCATATAGTTGGGTGGAGAGCGGACAACCAGATGAAACAAACCAAGAGATAGAGCAAAGAGAGACAGACGAGAACTTAGAAGAGAAAGAGGTAGGAGAGAGCAACCAAGAAGACCAGAGAGCATGTAGAAAATGGGTTAATTTCTGGCAAAATTTTAAACAGAAAATTTAGCAGAAATTAAAGTTTCCAGCATAGTGTTTCAAAAACATCGTTCCTCTCTGCCCCATTACCCAAAACCTTAGAAAAATCCTGAACCAGCCTGGATCTACTAAGAAAATGCGTTCTAGATTGTAATATCCCTTTGCTTTGAAGGCAACAAGCGTTCAATGGATTAGTGCGGAATTAAGATCAAAATTGTTGAAATGGATTAGTGCGGAATTAAGATAAAAATTGTTGAAAGTGGCTTATTTTCTGGCAAAACTTTAAACAGAAAAAATCAGCAGAAATTAAAGTGCCCAGCATAGTGTTTCAAAAACATCGTTCCTCTCTGCCCCAGGGGTTTTGAGGTTAATGAAGTTACCCAAAACCTTAGAAAAATCCTAAAACACTCTGAATCTACTAAGAAAACGAGTTCTGGATAGAATCCAGTTAAGAAAACGAGTTTTTTTCACTGTTGTCAATAAAACCATATACAAGGCCGGGGATTAGCCGGCAACAACCTATAAGTACAAAGCATAAAGTTTTGATTTCTGAGTAGGCCATAAGAGAGAAATTCTGCAACGGGTTTGCATTACTTAACTGCAATCAACAACCTCGACATATTAACAGAGATGAAGCGAATTGTACCGAAAGTCACGGAGGCATCCACATACATGATAATTTATCCACATACATAATAATTTATGTAGAGAAAGCCCTCCACAACACCGAGTAATGCTGAACACAGATTACATCTTACACTTGTTATTGTAAACATCTCTTTATAATTTTCAAATTTTGTAACAGGTGATTAAAATTGATAACGTTAGGATGACCAGGATGGATACTTTGAGAGACTGCATTTCGAAGTAAATGTTTATTTTAATTTAATATATTGCTCTGAAGCCTGACTCTGAAGAATAGAGTAATCAACGAGAGAAGCTTGCTCTAGGGAATAGCTATGAGGGGGAATTTGAAAGTTTTCTATCTTTCTTGAATGAATGTTTTGATTTTCTCAATTTGGTAGTTGAAGTATTCAATTGACAACAATTTTGAGAAGATGAGGAGAGTTGTACTAGACCTTTCCATGTGGTATGGGCAACGCACCCATCTGGTGCTTTTCAAAATTGATGACGCAGTCCAAGACATGACCCTTGATTTTCTCATGCAGCCGAAACATATGGTTGGGGAAAACAAGCAATGAGACGAAACAAACCAAAGTCAGAGCAGATAGAGAGCCGAAGGAGAAGAAAAAGGGCGAGGAGAATGAAATATACTTGACATTACCTCAAAAACTACAGTTGACATCTTGTTTCCAAAGTTTGAAGAGGGGAATGAAATATCTATGGTCGACAAGACGTTTGCTGCCATTATCTTGACTCTTTATTGTTTTCAAAGTTTGAAGGGGGGAATGAAATATCTATTGTCGATTTGATGGCACAAGACGTTTGGTGCCATTATCTCGACTCTTTATTGTTTCCAGAGTTTGAAGAGGGGAATGAAATATCTATTGTCAATTTGATGCCACAAGATGTTTGCTGCTATTATCCTGACTCTTTATATGTAGTGCTATGCTCAATCCGCAAAAACTATTCCAGTTGTCAATTTCATTATAAAAACTGAGATTTTGAAAAATCCCTCCGTCGTAAAGAGGTGCTGTAGGGTAACAAGCACTGCCAAACAAAATAAAATTAGTGGATACCCACGGTGAAATGCAAAGATCTGGCTTAAACCCAGTGGGGAAAATCAATATGGAGATTGACCAAAAGAATATCAATACCAGTGTAAATGTAGAAGACACCTCTTTTATTTTAGAAGCAATATACTCAAATGTTATACCCATAGGTTTAATATATTTCCAAATGCTTCAATGGACCTTTATAAAATTCATTAAATTTTGTGTTACAAAATGTACATAAAAGAATGTATAAACTTTTACCCTATGAAGAAGTCACTGTGTTTGTGCACATGCTTAGCAGAGCCCAAAATATCAAAATGTCACTGAACAACACCAACTTGGTTCCTGGAGTAATGATTGGAGTAGGGCATACCATAGCAACAAAACACTGACAATGAAAAAACAACAACAAATTTGGATGTGAACAATGCATGAATGAATAATAAAGGTGAGCAAGAGGTAACTAATCACTGTTATCACTCAGAGCAGCAGAAGCCTCAGTGATCTCAGGCATCCCATTCAAAACACGCCAGGGCCACACTTGGATATGGCGGGACGTTAGTTTGGCTTAACTTGTGCAATTTGGACTCCATGTACTTTCCTAACGCTATAACATTGTCAAATCTAAAAATTTTAAAACTCCAATGTCATGGCCAGTCGTGGCTACCTGTGGGAGTTATTTCATAGATTTGATAAGACAAGTATCTAATCATTTTGGGTTTTTGTCCAAAATCTCTTAAACGTTTTTGTCCAAAGCCTCTTAAACTTTGTTGGCGTGGGTGAATAATTGAGAGTGTACCAGTCACCGTTCACCAACCATTCAGTAAATGCCCCCTGACATGGGGTCGATATAACACCATATAACACGCTGCGAGTTTTTTTTCTCTCTCATCACCGCGCGGTGTGTTATATGGTGTTATATCGGCCCCATGTCAGGGGGCATTTACTATGCTATAGTCTACGAAATAGAAACTGCCACCATTCATGTGATGCACATTAAAACATTTGAATAAAATTTATTTAAAAAATACCACAGTAAAGAATCAAGAATCTAGATATCTCGTTCTAGCCTTTTATTTATATATATATAATTTCAAACTTCCGATTTTCTGATATGCCGTAATTGTGACATTTTCCTAAATTATTCGCAAGTCAACTCTCACGTCTCTATTTTAAATCTAGCTGTATTTTACGGTTAAAAAAGAGAAAAACGAGCATATGGGCGTCAATTTTAAAGCCTGCTGCCATCAATGTTCCGAATTTTTAATTGTTGACAACCCAGATACAGCTGGATTGCAACATAAACCAAATTTAATAGTAAGGAAACAACATGTGCGCACTCAGGGTAGGGTTTCAGAACTCGAGAGATAGTGCTGTCAAATGCCTTTAAAATGGAGTCGTCTGTGAAGGTATCCTCACTATCGGGAAATTTCAATGAAACTTCTTTAGAGTGGAAGTCGATCTGTGATTTGTTTGGGTGTCTTTTGACTAATAAGATTCTGAGTTTAAGTTTATTTCATCATCATGAGGGAGGGCACTGCAACTTTCATAGACATTTTGTTGGCCATACTTCTGCCTCCTCTGGGAGTTTTTCTCAAATAAGAGTGCCATGTGAGAGAACTTCATCCCACGGCAAAAGCCTTTAATCTCCTTTTTAAAGTTTTTGGTTCCTGGATAAGGATTATTTTCATCATTTTAGATCATAACTGATGTGTTTGTTGTTGTATTGTGACAGGCTGAATTCTGGATATGTCTGTTGCTGACACTTTTTGCGTACTTACCAGGAATAATATATGCCATCTATGTTCTCACCAAGACAGCTTGAGAGTGGATACTCTATTTTTTGGAGCCTGGTGCCATGTAAATCTTGTTATGATGTAAACAAAATTGAAATATTTTATTCACTTGTTTGTTTATGCATCTGCTGCTGCTGTTTTAAGCAGAGAGCCCACTCCATTGAGCAGTATGTTTGTTTTCTTCATTTCTGTAAATGATATTTTCAGATTCATACCAGGATCATTTATTATTATTTTATGAGATATTACATACTTGCAAGTATACAATATACAATTGAGATTGATGCTAAAGGCTTAACAATCAATATATAGCTTCACATGGTTTTTCTAATGTAATTATAAATACATGGAAACAAATCTTTCAATGTTTTGAAATCTAGTTTTGTGTAGATTACGAAATAATTTCTGTTTTCATTTTAAGGAACCAAAAAAATGATTTTAACCAAAAAAAACCAACCAAATGATGATCCTCCACGGAAAATTGATTGATAGATTCGGTCTGCCGCGGATGAAAATCATTCCTTCGCACATCTCTGATCACCGCCCGATATACATTCAATGGAACAATGAGGTTTTCAAATCGGGATACCCGTTCAAATTCAACCGAGAGAAGAATAGAGTAATCAACGAGAGAAGCTTGCTCTAGGGAATAGCTATGAGGGGAAATTCGAAAGTTCTCTATCTTTCTTGAATTAATGTTTTGATTTTCTCAATTTGGTAGTTGAACTACTCAATTGACAACAATTATGAGAAGATGAGGAGAGTTGTACTAGACCTTTCCATGTGGTATGGGCAACGTGACCTTCAAAATTGATGACGCAGTCCAAGACATGACCCTTGATTTTCTCATGCAGCCGAAACATATGGTTGGGGAAAACAAACAATGACACGAAACAAACCAAGAGTCAGAGCAGATAGAGAGCCAAAGGAGAAGAAAAAGGGCGAGGAGAAAGCAGCGGAGAAGCCAAGAGAGTGTGTGTGCAAGTGCCCCAAAAAAATCCGTGAGAATGAAATAGAGCCACACATGGGTGCTGAGTTAGTGACTCTGAACATAAGAACATTGAAAGCCTTTTAAGTCAACAAATTCTGGCAGGTAAGGCATTGGGAAAAAGAACCATCGAAGAGCTGCTAAAACAAAAGGCTCCATTTCGTTTTGTGCAAGCATGACAACTATATTTTGTTGTGTTATTAGATTGTGTTATTAGGCCTTAACTTACCAAATGAAAAACATAATATTGATTTATGTAGGTGATGGAGAGTGTATTTCATGTACCTTACCTTCATTTGAAATTTTGTTGAGCTTTAAGCGAAGCTTTCTCTTTAAGACCTTGGATCTCGCTGGGTAGCCAATGACAAAAATTTGTAGTGTAGTCGTGCTTATGGTTGGGTGGAGAGGATTTTTTTCCTTTAGTTTCCAACTGGCTTAAGAGAAATAGATAAGTATATCTCTTTCTTTGTTAAGGAAATGAAATTGTTGTTCAATGCTTCATGAATATTATCTATGCTCGTTTACTATGTGTGTTTGTAAAGATAACTTGAAGGATGTGAGGAATGGTTTTTGGTTACAAGCTATTATTTCTCATATGTTTGACCTCTGCATACAAAAGTATTTTCTTTGAGTTATATTTCCTATGATAAATAAGAAAGATTGTGAAGTGGAATTTATATGTTGGTATGTGCTTCCAAGCTCTTTGTGTGTGTTGTAATGTGACCGGCCTTTATCGAGGCAATTTTTTGAATTTTACAATTGACACTGTATCCTCATTTTGAATGAAAGGACTTGAAGGTCCTTCTTTGCTTAAGAGTAATTTGTTCCTTTAGAGATAAATAAGATACTAGCCTCTTTGTTGCAAGTGTTAAAAGTATGAAGTTTGATGTTCTAGTACCAAAGGAGTGAGAAGAATCCTCGTTTAGTTGGATGAAGTTGTGGATTTAGCCATTGACCATATTTTGGCTTCTTGAGAAAATGCTAAGTTGGAGACAATGTTTTGGGATGCCTTCACAGGCTAGATAAGTTTTTATAGGCACCATAAGTTTTTTGGGCAAGTCCTGTTAATTTTCATAGGGCGACATTGTTCTTTCCTATGATAATTGCATTTCATAATTAATACATTAAGTTCACCCAATATCATCATTGCATTATTCAGATCTACACCATTATACATCAACATATGCAATTAAATAGAAAGAAACAACATCACCATCATCATCAATGCAATGGATATAAAAGGAACACTGGAAGAAAGCATGCACACATATACAGATACTAGGATTGGTACGAGCCCAAGGCAAAATCCACTATGGGGAAAACCCTTGCAAATCTTCTTCTTCTTAGATCGTCATCAAATGATACAACAAAAAGAGAGTACAATGATCCATAACTTTATCTATGCAGCAAAAGAATAATGATATCTATGAAACAGATCTAATCATGCTAGGAATCAAAACCCTCATACTGATGGCTATAATGTGTTGTCACAAATTGATGTCAACTATTGTATACTATTGTTAATGTACCAAACTTTGTTGAGCACTGTTGTCACTGCCAATGAGCCCAATACATATGTTTGCAGTGGAAACTAACAAATCAGATCTATAGATCTACAAATCTGTATAACAGTAGAGAGAAACGCAGATCTATCAGATCACTAAAGTCAACTGAAGCTAAGATGTCAAACTCTAGATTTGAACTCTGGTCGTTTTCATTAAAACTATCTGTGTGCAACATAAACTCCCTCGTCGCTCTTTCAGATACTGTGTGAGGGAGGATTTAATTGCTTGGTCTCTCTTAGGAATTCTTTATGCATGTAACTATGGTGCAATACACCTAACCCAGAGTTGCTCCCTTACAGTTGATGTGCGAGCGACTAAGATGTCCTAGTAGCTCTCAAGACTACCTTGTGTAAGCGACTAAGATGTCCTGGTAGTTCTCAAGACTACCCTGCGCGAGCGACTGAGGACTTGAACCTTCTGATCTACATTTGAAGCCATAGACGCTCCCATAAGACTTTGTGCTAATTTCCAAGGGTCTATAGTCGCTTTCATAGGCTTACGTGCCAAAATCTAGGGACAAGAATGCCATGTTTTGTGCCAATGATTGAGATTCAGAATACCCTAACCTAGAGCAAACCTTTCACCTGTGATTTCGAACCCTTGAACGAACTCCTTCCGTCGAACCTGTGCGAACCAAGAAAAAAGACAAAAAAAGATGTGCCCAAATGATCTTCAGGTCTCTTCTATTTATATGTTTTCCTGAGGGTTCACTTGGGGTTAACACTGACCCAAGTAGTTACTCATTTGGTTAGAGCCAACCCATTCCATAATACATGTATGAATACAATAATTTGTAACTCAACTTTCGCTTAACCAAATTGGGTGATCTTTAGGTCGATGTTGGTCCTCTCGAAAAGAAGAATCTAATGCAATCATTATCTCAGTCATTTGAGTCGTCCAAGGTCAAATTTTACCACATTTGAAAAAATTAACACTCCCTTTCAACTAGGGAGAATTCCACCTGCCAATATCTATCCATCGAACAACGTCATCATGGATCACATCTTTCATGTAGTCATCGTGCCATGTCTATCACAAATTATCATTGTACATCTTGATCTATCATTTACTTATTCATGTTTATCTCTTGATTGTTCCTGCTCTTTCTCGAATAATCACTAGCTTTACAAGTTGACTTGGAAACAGAGCCTGAGTTCCATATACTAATTCAAAAGGTGATTTCCCTATAGATCTTCTTGTAGTTAGTCTAGCAGCCCATAGAGCAAATCTTAACCTAGAATCCCAATCTCTTTGATTCTCTGCAATGGTTTTCTTAAGGATCTTCATCAAAGTTTTGTTAGTAGATTTAGCTAATCCATTTCCCTGAGGATGATAAGCTGTTGAATGGGACAAAATAACATTATAATTGTGACGAAAGGCAATGAAATTACTTGAGTTGAAGACTTGAGCATTCTCTGTTATAATTTTAATGGGGCATCCAAATTTGCTGAAAATATTTTCTTCTAGGAACTTCATTACTATCTAATCATTTGCTCTCTTAATAGGAATTGCCTCTACCCATTTGGTGAAATAATCAGTTGCTGTGAGAACCCACCTATGTTATCTTCTTGAAGGTGGATTGATTTCTCCAACAAAATCCAATCCCCATTGCCTAAATGGCTCCTTTATGAGAACTGGAATCAACAGTAAAGGAGCTAGTCTCTTCTTCTTAGCAAAAAGCTAACACTTCTGACAACTTCTAACAAACTTATATGTCTCAGCAAATAGAGTTGGCCAATAAAATCCTGCCTGAAAATAATATGCAGTTATTCCCAACTGTAATGTCCTCCACAAAACCCCTCATGATTATCTTTGATTGTTTCTGTAAATTCATCTTTTGTTAAACATAGCAATAAAATTCCAGCATGATCCTTCTAGTACAATCTGCCTTCCACAGTCACATATGGTTGTGCCTTGATCTTTAGTGCCCTATATTTTGTTTTATCTAAGAATTGAGGACAAGAAAGAAAGCACAAATAATGAATTATATGCTTATACCATTCTGAACACAAAAATTTGTACTTGATCTTCGTACCTGGATCTTGCTTTCTTTCACTTTCTTCTTTTTCATCCACAAGTGCTAACAAGTTAATTCCCAATGCCTGAAAGTTTGATTCTGTCAACAATTTTTCCAATCCTTATATCTTCACCAACTTTGTAGATTTTATGTCCAAATCGTATTCTTGGATCTTGGCAATCCAATTTCCTCTTCTGCCTTCTACATCTTCCTGTAGTAATACATCTTTCACTGCAGCATTTGGCACATAAGTAATGATTCGGGACTGCAGCACATAAGTTTTAAAAGATTTCAAGGCTTTTACCAAAGCATACACATGTTTCTCAAGAATATTATATTTCAGCTCAGAATCCCTAAGAATCTTACTAAAGAATGCAACTGACTGCTCTCTCTTCATCATTCTTCTGCAGTAAGACATTAGCTATTGAACTTGATGATGCAAATGAGAAAACTTGGAAATGATTTTGGTAATCAGGGTTGATTAAGACTGGAGCCGCATGTAATGCCTCCTTAATTCTGGAAAATTATTCTCTAGCTTCTTTGGTCCAATTCACTTCGTTTTCCTTCTTTACCATATCATTGATCTCTTTCAGGATTTCTGCATAGTTGGATACAAATCTTCTCAGGAAGTTTATCTATCCCAGAAACCTTTGAATATCCCTTTTACTCCTGGGCAATGGTATTTTTTGCACAACTTGTACTCTAGCTGGATCTATCTTCACTTCTTCTCTAGAAACAATGTGTCCCAATAGTTTTCCTTCTTCCAAAGCAAAAATGGATTTCTTGGGATTTAAGGAAAGCCCAAATTTTCTACATTTATCAAAAGTCATCTTTAAATGATCTAAATGTTCTTCATCAGACTTTGAGAAAATAGTAATATCATCCAAATATATTACTACAAATTTATCTCCAACAAAAGCAACGTCCATAGCCCTTTGAAATGTATCACTTGCATTCATCAATCCGAAAGGCATTCTGGCATACATAAATGTTCCCAGAGGGTCGTGAATGTTGTTTTCTTCTAATCCTCCTTATCCATAAGCACCTGGTTATAACCAGAAAATCCATCTAACATTGACATTCTAAAAGATCTCGTTACCTTTTGCAGTACATGATCCATCTTAGGCAATGGATAGTTATCCTTCAAACAAGCCCTGTTGAGATTTTTCAAGTCACAAACAACCTTATTTCTCCATTTTTATTTCTCACAGGTACTAAATTAGCCACCCAATAAAAATACCTGAGTGGGACTATGATTTTGGCATCAAGCAACTTCTTGAGCTCATTTTCAATTGATGGTAGAAGCAGAGGATTTATTTGTCTAAGCTTTTGCTTGTAGGGTTCAACCCGCTCCTTCGAAGGAATCTTATGTTGAATAATATTTACATCATAGGTTTTAAGATCTTCATAGGACCATGCAAAGACATCAACATAACTCTTGAAAAGTTTAATATATCTTTCTTGAAAATTAGGTGAAACTCCAACATATAATTTGACTAACCTGGGATTCTTTTGAGTTCCAATGTTGTGATCCTGAATATGCTCATCCTATGAAATTTTCCCTGAGTCCACATCCACATCATTTGAATTAAAATTCCTTTCAAGAGGAACAAGTCCCTTTGGCAGAATATTATCTTTTAATTGAAAGATCTTCTGATTTGCTATTGAATCTTTTAAACCACTGGCTCCTGCAATTTCTGTTGTCTCTTCTTCGTCCTGATCAATTTCTGTACCCTGGAACTCTTCAACCATAGTCAAAAACTCCTTAATTGCTGGTCATCTTAAAAAACTTTCCATTTCTTAACATTGTCATGAACCGAAGGTTTGTGTCTCATTTCTACCTCATATCTTAATATTGGATTAATAGGAGGCTTGAAAGTGCTAGTAGGCACAACCAATGAATCTGCGAATCTATTCTCATATCCTAGAATGAATTGAATGTTAAAACCTTCAAAGAAATTTTCAATCGAATCCCATACCTCATTTCTGTATGCCTGGAGCTTAGGATGCTTTGTTTGGCAGTGATCTTTTATCTGCTTAATAATTAACTCTGAATCTCCAAAAGTAGAAATTGACTTGACTCACATTTGTTTGGTTGTTTGTAGATCAATAATCAAGGACTCATATTCTGCCACATTGTTAGTTTCCTCGAACTCTAATTTGAAAGAAAAGGGGAACATATTACCTCTAGGTGCAATTAGAAGAAAACCAACACTTTTTCCTTCCTTGGAATAAGCTTCGTCAAGAAACATTTCCACACTTCTTCTGTTTGCAGCTCTGTAATTACATTGGTTGAAGCAAGCTGCTTCTGATTATCTTCAGCCATCTCTGCATTATCATGTAGTGTGAAACAAGAAAAATCATCATTCTCTTGACTATATAGAGGTGAATTGCTTGCTTCATTTTTTGTAATTGTCTTTACAAACCTAGTTTCTCTGTACAATCTCCTCTCCTCTCCACCAAAAACTGGTATAACAACATATGTAAAATCTAGTTTCAGAACACCTCCCAATTTAGCCCCCCAGGACCTAGATAGAAGCATTCCAAATCTAGAAGGAAAATCTGCTACTACAACATCCATGACCAAGCTTCTAGCTGGAATTTGGGCTAGTGATACTGCCAGATCCTTAAAAACCCCCAAACACTTGACCTTGTTTGAATAAAAAGAATACAAATCCCTATAAGGTTTGGTCACTTGTATATTTAGTTGCTTCATCACTGACAAAGGCATAAGATTATGTGAAGCTCTCGAATCAAACATACAATTATGTAGGAGGAAATCATGAGCCAATAGGTAAATATAAAAAGGAGGTATTGAAGAATCCACTTCCTCTATATGTGTACCAAAAACCACTATTGGTTTATCTTCCTGCAGATTTACAGTGTCATTCTTTTAAATTAATAAACTTAGCAATCTCCTTTTGATAATTAGGTGTTTTTGCCAATTCTGTAAGGGGAATTTGTATTCTTACCTTTTCCAACTCCTTGGTAAGACTAACAAGTGACCCTGTTTAGCAATCTTTTCATTCTCATCTTCACCTTTTTCATGACTAGGATTATTTGGGGAATTGAAACAAGTTTCTTCGATGGAATTTTTCCAGTTTGATATTGGGAAGACTCACCTCAAAGTATCTGTGTCTTTCCATTCACATTTTGTTGCTGCTTTCCTTTATTTACTTGCTTTACAAGATGAGATTCTTGTGGAGTTGCCTTTGGTGAGGAAGTCGAAACTTGCTGCTCACTTTCATTTTCTTGATTTCTTGATCTTTTCCTAGATCTCAGGTCATATTTCTTGTGTAATTCAGCCTGCATAAAATCAGAGAATTGTTTCCAATATTCATCAATTTCATTTCATTATGAATAACATCTGCTTTATCATACAAATACTCTTCTCCTTCAATGCCGAGTTCATCTTCATCAACTGCATATAATGTAGAAATTTGATCTTTAGGTTGTTCTTTACTAGGATTTGCTTCTATATATAATGGTGCTTGGATATGATTTTGATCTTTTTTTCCTTTTGCAAGATTTGCAAAGGTTGTCTTCTGAATTGAGGATTAAAGTTCTTATTATACTGTGCTTGTCTATGAGAGTTCTTATTCTCTAACTCTAACCTATTTAACTTATCTGACATAGTTTTAATTACATTACACATATCCTCCAATGATTGACTTTGAGAGGATTCTATCTTTGCCTTTCCCTTGTCTTGGGTAGGCTGTGTTTCTAGTGCTTTTCCTGTAGCCACCAAATTTGCTTCTATCTCTAAAGCATTTGTTTGGATTTGATAAAGGGTTGGAGCTCTTATATCCCTTAATGTGAATCTAAAATTTGATTCAAAATCCCCTGCAAAAGTTATTTTTTCACTAGCAGGAGGAAGCTTAATCTCTACTGGGAAACTATTGTACATTTTGTTAAATCTTCTGACAAATTCGGCCATAGTTTCATTAGACTTCTTCTTTATGGCATTAAACTCCGTTAATGAATATCCATGGTCTCTTTTTTCTCCCCATCTCTGAATAAAGACACGTTCCATCTCTTCCCAAGAAGGAATGGTATTATTGGGAAGTCCTTTGAACCATTTCCTTGCTTCTCTATCTAAAGACTGAACAAAGAGTCTTAGAACAACATCTAAATGTTCAACATTTAGGCTTTCTGCAAAATTACAAAATACTACTACATGATTCTATGTTGTCTGTTCATCTTCTCCTGAAAAACGAGGAAGAGTTTTAAGGTAATCCTGTGGAATTTGATTGTAAGGTTGTGGTAGTTGAAGAGGTGCATACCTATTCACTAAGAATGCAGGTGCTGCCATGTTTACTGAACTTTGATTACCACCAGATGTGAAACTTGATTGAGAGGTAAATGGAATGTGCAAAGGAGGTAATGTGGTTATTGGTTGAGGTTGAATAATTACAACAGGTAAATGAAAAGTAACAGACTCAAAAGATTGTTCTTGACAGCCAAGGTCCTGAAATGAAGATGAAATAAAGATGAACCTTTACCAGATGAATTTTCAAGTGAATTGCTGCCTGATGAAGACAATGTAGGAATTGGTGTAATTGGAATCTTAGACCTTTCAACCCTCTTCGAAAATAGCCTTTCAGGATCTGAAAGAGCTTGAAATTTCTTTTGTGAAGTGTCTGATATTGTATGGGGCATTCCTGAAGCCAGAGTTTTTGCTTTGAGACAAAACAACCAAATATTTCCTCCTCACTAAACAACCAAAGGAAAATATTGAAACCCACGGAAAAATCTTCTTATCTTCTCTCCCCGACAACGCCGCCAATTAATGTTGTTCCTTAAGAAAACAATTTCCTGGTTGTAGGGAAATTGTGCTTAAGACATTAATAAAAATCACTTACTGTCACTTATTGTTTGTTGTGTTCTCAAATGAAGGACATGGAAATTTGGTTTTAAACTTTTAATACATGTATGACCAGAACATCTCAGAATGTCATTTGTTGCTAAATATAAATGATGGATGAAGGAAGTTTGAAGGGGAAGCTAAAGATAATATGCTAATCTTTCACAAAAACTACTATCTGTAACTTAGAGGAATTATGATAATGAGAACTGAATCATAGATAATATGCTGATCTTTCACAGAAACTATTATCTATAATTTAGAAGGGAAATGAGAATCAAGTATAGGAGCGCTCTTTAAGGAATTTTAACCTTATCTACATAAGTAAATAAAGACCTGCTGCTTCATTACTATACTTGAAAAGAAGAAAACATAGCATGACACATGACAGAGAAACTTACGAAATTATATGCAACAACTCATGGAAACTTCTGATTCTTTCATTAATCAATGATGATATCAAGAATACAGTGGTCTAGTCTTCAGGTTCTCCAAAGTTCGAACCCTGTCTTAGTAAAATTTAATCTTTTTATACATTGTGGAATAGTTTCTGAAACTGCCAAAACTATCTAACTGCTTTCCTAACTATGTGAAGTAAAAACTATTACATAATTTACAGAGGGTAAAAGTCACCTCCAAGAACATGAAATAACAAAACATAACTGGATTTAGAAGGGAATGGTAACTGCTAGCTTGTTCTGCAGATCCGTTGCTAAATTTCTATGTAAATGCCCTAATGATGCTTAATTCATTTAGTCATAATAAAGTACATTTAGTTTGTGTAATCCTGGCTTACATGGGCATTCTAATTGGCCAAAATGCCAAGAAACATATTGGATTGTCTTTCTTCTTCAGCTTCGGCTCTAACCCTGTTTTTCCACTTTACACAAAAAAAATTAACACGAAATCTTGATTAATCCAGAACTCAAAAGAGTAAATCCTGCTTTATAACCTGTCAAATCCGCGCACTCAACGCTTTGTTGATTTCTATCGCAAATCGCAATCAGCCCGAAAATCCTTGTAAAACTTGACTTATGTACGTAGCCGCAATAACTATGAAAATATTTGGAATTGTGCATATATCTTTTATAAAGAAAATATATAATAAAAACATGCTTTTCTGCTTCCAATATGGGTTTAGCACAATTCCCAAGGTGTACTTTCCCGTTGATTCATTCCCATCGTTGATCTACGCTTTTCAGATCGGACGATCTGTAAAGGTTTCGGGTGGGACATAAGCCCGAAGAATACCCGCCCGAAATGGGTAGTTTCCTTTTTCCAGATGACTCCTACGTGTTGAATGCTGAGTGGAATCGGGTTGATTCCAATAAAAACCATCTTCCGCTTTTGCTCCGCTTGAAAACCTGCCTTATGACTTTAAAAACCGCCTCTTTGCACGCCTTGCGGACCCGCCGGAGCTTTAAAATATAATACATATATGCTTTAAGTCTGGCCTTTTATTATAATATTTTATAACAAAAAATCATATAAAATAGCATAAATCAGAATATATATGAAAATCAATAAAATTCTTTGGAACCCGTGATAAAACTGGCGCTCTGAATCATATAAAATATAGCGTATAAATTATTGGGTCCAGAACCCAATCACTCATCGCAATCGGCTCTTTCATATATATATATATATATATATATATATATATAATATGTTGTCTTACGGACCCACCGCACTTATAAAATAATAATACATTATTGTTTCGGGCTCGTCATCACAAATCGTGGTCAACGGAACCCAGATGCATGCATATAAAGGGCTTTTAATACAACGAACCCGCTGAACTTTTAAACACGTAGTATATATTATTTCGGGTCTGGCACACCCATATTGCAATCGGCGGAGTCGTATACATGTAATATAAGCGCTTTACGTTGTTTCAAACTTGCCGTCATTATAAAATATGGCATATATATTATTAGGTCTGGTATTAATGTTTTAACACTTGTTCCTTTGTAAAATCCGATATTTTCTTTATTTCTTTTATATTTTGATTTTCGATAGACTTGCCTTATTTTTATTTTTCATGTGATTTTGAATGAAACCATGAATAAAACAAAGCGACAAAATACATGTTACAACATTGCCGCTCTAAATTTACACTGAAAAGAGAAACGAAATACCCCATCAGAACCCGATTTGAAAATTGGTAAAAAAATTCTATTTTCTGGCAAAATCTGGAGGAAAATTCGGCAGAAATTTAAGTGCCTGGTGTGGTTCCACAGATCAACGTTTCAAAAGCATCGTTCAAAGTTTCAAAATGGCTTATTTTCTGCCAAAATTTTAAACAGAAAAGTCAGCAGAAATTAAAGGGCCCAGCGTAGTGTTTCAAAAGAAATTGTTCCTCTACTCGAGGGGTTTTGAGGTTTATGAAGTTAACCAAACACCTTTCACTTAAAAATAAAATAAAAGTTGAAAATAAAAATCACTTATAAAAGATAAAATCACAAAACATATGACATATCATTCTTTTATCTTCTATCCAACGGAACTGAGGGCTCACATCAGAAAAATCTAACTTTTAACTAGGTTTTTCACTGTATATATAGATTCAGCACCCTAGAGAACTGCTAGGGCATTTCGATTGCACAGAGTTACCTCTCAAACTTGTAATTTCAATAACTTCTACCCAGATTAAAAAAAAAATTAAACTAGAAAAACACACCATAAAAATTTTCAAAAGAATATCAGTAAGACAATTTCATTTCTTCCGCGTGTTGTACCCTATTTCCAAAGAAGTTGTACCCTATTTCCAAAGAACACCATTATTTTTGATGCGTACAAACAACCTTTACTCTGCAATTGTTAATGTCGGCAACTAAATTATTTGTAAAGCAATACATCATTAATGTTGCACATTCTGTCAGGGTTAAATTTGACGGGTTCCTTTGCCCATCATAGAAAATTTTGATGACGGTTTTATGTTTAAATTGGCCTTCACATGATTTCCTATATTTACTTTTACCAGTTTTATTTAACTTCTACAAATTATATTCATACGTAAAAGGAAAAAAGTGTGTTCAAGTAAATGAAATTGAATATTAAAAACATTAAAGTAAAAAATAACCGACCAAAAATAAATTTTCAAGATTTACTTTTTGTTTTCTTTTTCCAATAGAAAAAACATATTCTTTCATTTTCCATCACAACAAAAACATATTACATTATTCAAAGTCTTTCTCATGACCAAAAACATTAGAGACTATAGTTGACATTACCTCAGAAAATACAGTTGACATCTTGTTTCCAAAGTTTGAAGAAGGGAATGAAATATCTATTGTCGATTTGATGCCACAAGAAGTTTGCTGCCATTATCTTGACTCTTTATATGCAGTGCTATGCTCAATCTGCAAAAACTATTCCAGTTGTCAATTTCATTATAAAAACCGAGATTTTGAAAAATCCCTCCATCGTAAAGAGGCGCTACAGGGTAACAAGCATTGCAAAACAAAATAAAATTAGTGGATACCCACGGTGAAATGCAAAGATCTTGCTTAAACCCAACGGGGAAAATCAATAATGGAGATTGAGTAGAAGAATATCAATACTAGGGAAAATCAAGAATAGAGATTGAGCATAAGAATATCAATACCAGTGTAAAGGCAGGAGACACCTCTTTCATTTTAGAAACAATATACTCAAACGTTATACTCATAAGTTTAATATATTTCCAAATGCTTCAATGGACCTTTATAAAATTCATTAAATTTTGTGTTACAAAATGTACATAAAATAATGTATAAACTTTTACCCTATGAAGCAGCAACTGTGTTTGTGCACATACTTAGCAGGGCCCAAAATATCAAAATGTTACTGAACAATACCAACTTGGTTCCTCGAGTAATGCTTGTAGTAGGGCATACCATAGCAACAAAACATTACGATGAAACAACAACAATGGATTTGGATGTGAACAATGCATGAATGAATAATAGAGGTGAGCAACAGGTAACTAATTACTGTTATCACTCAGAGCAACATAAGCTTCAGTAATCTCATGGCATCCCATTCAAAACAGGCCAGGGCCACACTTGGATATGGCAGGACATTAGCTTGGCTTAACTTGTGCAGTTTGGACTCCATGTACTTTCTTTTCGCTATAACATTGTCAAACCTAAAAATTTTAGAACTCCCATGTCATGGCCAATCGTGACTACATGTGGGAATTATTTCATAGATTTGATAAGACAAGTATCTCCTTTTAAAGTTTTTGGTTCCTGGATAAGGATTATTTTCATCATTTTAGATCATAACTGATGTGTTTGTTGTTGTATTGTGACAGGCTGAATTCTGGATATGTCTGCTGCTGACACTTTTTGCGTACTTACCAGGAATAATATATGCCATCTATGTTCTCACCAAGATAGCTTGAGAGTGGATACTCTATTTTTTTGGAGCCTGGTGCCATGTAAATCTTGTTTTGATGTAAACAGAATTGAAATATTTTATTCACTTGTTTGTTTATGCATCTGCTGCTGCTGTTTTAAGCAGAGAGCCCATTCCATTAAGCAGTGTGTTTGTTTTCTTCGTTTCTGTAAATGATATTTTCAGATTCATACCAGGATCATTTATTATTGTTTTATGAGATATTACATACTTGCAAGTATACAATATACAATTGAGATTGATGCTAAAGGCTTAACAATCAATATATAGCTTCACATGGTTTTTCTAATGTAATTATAAATACATGGAAACAAATGTTTCAATGTTTTGAAATCTAGTTTTGTGTAGATTACGAAATAATTTCTGTTTTCATTTTAAGGAATCAAAAGATGATTTTAACAAAAAAACCAACCAAATGATGATCCTCCACGGAAAATTGATTGATAGATTTGGTCTGCAGCAGATGAAAATCATTCTTTCGCACATCTCTGATCACTGCCCGATATACATTTGAAAAGAGCAAAGGAGCACAGCACAACAACGCAACTCAAAAAAACTGAACTCAAGAACTTGCGTCTATTCATCAATTAACAGGTATATATACAAGCTGGAGAAGTATCTGGAGACGGGTTCAGTCGGTGGCTTCCTGGAGAAGCTTCAATGTATCCGCCGACTTCTAGAACTTCATTAAATATAGCGGCTGATTTCTAGATCCAGCATTAAATCATTGTTGAATATTGGTGACAGGTTGTTGGAATTACGTCTGGTTTCCAACACTCCCCCTTAATTCCAACTACATACAATGAACAAGACACTATACTCTTAATTGTCATGTCTGCTGGTCTAAATCTCAGCTAGGCTTACAACATAATTTGGAGTTTCTACAATGTACAAATTATTTATACATATTTCAAATTTAGTCTTGCCAAGAGGCTTGGTGAATATGTCAGCCACATTTTCACTTGTATTAGAATATGATAAGTCAATTTCTTTTGATTGCAATTTTTCTCTTACAAAATGATGTTGTGTCTCAATGTGTTTTGTCCTTGCATGATATATAGGATTGTTTGCCAACTTGATAGTGCTTTGATTGTCACATCTGATTACTGTAGGTGCTTCTTGTGTTTCTCCAACATCTTCAAGTATCCTTCTAAGCCATATTGTTTCACAGGTAGCACTGCATAATGCTTTATATTCAGCTTCAGTGGATGACAATGAAACATTTAGTTGTTTCTTACTACTCCATGATATTGGTCCTAAACCAATATTGAACACGTATCCAGTAGTAGATTTCCTATCATCTGGATTTCCAGCCCCGTCAGAATTAGAATAACCTGCCAATTCAACATCAAATTCGTCAGTATACATAATACCAAAATTAAGTGTTCCTTTCAAATATCGAAGGACTTTCTTTGCTGCTTTCCAATGGCTTTCACAAAGCTTAGCCATGAACTGACTAAGTATGCTGACAGAATATGCTATATCTGGGCTGCGAGTGGTGAGATAATTCAGACTTCCCACCGGTTGACGGTACATAGTTCCATTCACCTCTTTGGTTCCATCATCACTGCACAATTTGACATTCTGTTCTAAAGGAGTAGATGTTGCCTTGCATTCAATCATATTGAATCTTTTAAGGATTTCCCTTGTATATTTGCTTTGTGTGATTAGTGTCTTACCAGGTTCCCTCCAAACTTCAAGACCTAAACAATAATGCAATTCACCAAGATCCTTCATCTCAAATACATGTGACAACTGATTTTTTAATTTTTTCAATCAACTTGCAATCATTTCCTGTTATGATGAATCATCAACAATATACAGATATTAAAGCAACATTCTTGTCTTCATCTTCCTTGATGTATAAGTTAGGATCATTCTTGCTTCTCATTAAACCCTTTTCTCATAAAAGAAAGAATCAATTTTCACATACCATGATCTTGGTGCTTGTTTCAAGCCATATAAAGCTTTCTTTAACCTGCAAACCAAATGCTCCTCTCCCTGTTTTACAAACCCTTCAGGTTGAACTAAATAAGCTTCTTCTTTTAACTCACCATTCAAAAACGCAGATTTGACATCTAACTGATGCATTTTCCAATTATATTTTGTAGCTAATGCAATCATAATTTTAATTGTGTTCAACTTAGCTATAGGTGCAAAAGTATCTTCATAATCAATTCCCTCCTTTTGTGAATATCCTTTGGCAACCAATCTAGCTTTATATTTATCAATACTTCCATCAGCATTAAATTTAGATTTATAAAGCCATTTGCATCCTATGGGAACTTTGTTTTTAGGCAATTCTGTTAATTCCCATGTGTCATTCTTCATTATAGAGTTATATTCTTCATTCATTGCATTTCCCCATTCTTCATATTCTTTGGCTTCTTCATAGCTTGAAGGTTCTACAACATTCATAACCTGAGACATTAATGCATAATCTTTATACTTTAGAGGTACCTGACTTTGACGTGATGACCTTCTTGGAGTTTTACTGCTTTCATCTTTCTTTTTGCTTTGCGGAGTCCCCTCTCCTCTTCTTGGAGTATCATGACTGCTTGATGCTCCTTGCTCTTCAGTTTGTATCTGTTCCTGTGCTTGTTCCTGTTCTTGTTCAACACTTGTATCTAATTTAACATAATCATCAATATCATGCCATACACTAGTATTATTTATTTTATCACCTTTATTAGAAATCTCATGAAACACCACATCCCTACCTGCAAGCAGTCTATGAGTATTGGGATCAAACAACTTGTATGCTTTCTGTTTATCACAATAACCAATAAATATGCACTTAATTGACTTTGCATCAAGTTTTCTTCTTTCATCTTTAGGAATGTGAGCAAATGCCTTGCAACCAAAAACTCTTAAATGACTCACTTTTGGTTTGTACCCATAAAATGCTTCAAAAGGTGTTTTAAGCTCTAAACTTTTGGTTGGACTTCTATTTTTCAAATAAACAACAGTATTAATGGCTTCAGCCCAAAAAACATTAGAGATATTTTTACCTTGAAGCATACTACGTGCACATTCAGCTAGTGTTCTGTTTTTCCTCTCAGCAACTCCATTTTGCTGCGCTGTATGTGGCACTGTAAATAAACCCATCACTCTTTCTTCTTATGAAATAAACTCAAACACATCACTCTTTCTTCTTATGAAATAAACCCATGTCTATCTAGATCTATCATCCACAAAAATAAGAAAATACCTTGCTCCACCAATAGATCTAGTTTGCATAGGTCCACATACATCAGTATGAATTAGTTCAAGTATTTCCCTTTGCCTTTTTTCTTTATGTATAGGAAATTCCTCCCTATGTTGCTTGCCAAGTACACATGCTTTACATTCAACATGATCATTCTTCAAGGCAGGAAGCCCTTCAACCATAGTGTTCTTTTGAAGTAGCATTAAATCTTTGTGATTTAGATGTCCATACCTTTGATGCCATAAATCTACTGTTGACATTGTTGTAGATGCCAAAGCTTGATGACCTTTCCTGGTCACATCTAGCTTATACAAGCCTCCAACTCTGGTTCCTGTGGCAATAACTTTGTTCTTGTCTTTCACTACACACTGTGATTTAACAAATTCCACCTTCAAATCTTGGTCAGTAATAGGAAACAGAAATTAAATTATTTTTGATATCAGGAACATACATCACATTATGGATCTGTTTTTCTTGTCCATTAGGCAACTTCACACCTATTACTCCATAACCTTGAACTTTAAGTGATCTGTTATCTCCTAGGAAAACATATGTTCCATCAATGTTTTCATGATATTCATCAAACCACTCCTTATTACAAGACATATGGAGTGATGCCCCAGAATCAATGAACCAGGCATTCTTATCATCATTTTCCATAGATAATGCAACATCAGAAACAAACAATTTAAGATTTTTAAATCCATCACTGATTGAGGTATCTTTGTCCACAAAATTTCCAATATGCCTTCTGTTTCTTTGCCTAGAATCATTATATTTCCTTTTATAACAGTCTTTAGAATGATGCCCAGGTTTACCACAATAATAACACTCATCATTTCTCTTTGGAAATTTAGAGTGTATCATACCTTTTTTTTTTGCTTGAAACTTGCCTCCTTTGTTCTTGTCCCATGGCTTGCCTCTATATGGATATTTGCCCTTGGCCACCAATGCCAAATTTGAACTGCTAGAGCCCAAATTAAAGTTCTTCATCCTCTCCTCCTCTTGTAGAAGAATTCCTGTCAATTCATCAAATGAAGGGGGTTTTTCTCTAGCTGCAAGACTTGAAACAAAAATTTGATAATCTTGCACTAAGCCATTTAATATGATGGTGACTAAGTCAGTATTAGACACCTTTTCACCAATATCTCCTAACTTATCACTTAAGTCTATGAAACGAGATATGAAATTGCTTATACTTTCATTTGCTTCCATTTTTAGAGATAAAAGCTTAGTCTTCAAAAACAAAATTCAGTTTGTATTTGTTGTTTCATACAAACCCTTCAACGTATCCCATGTTTCTTTTGATGTCTTGCAATCTCTAATATGAGGAATAATGTTGTCCTTTACAGACATATGTAGCAGCACCTTTGCTTTTGTCTCCCTTCTCTCCCAATCTGGAATAGAACCTGCAACAGTGGGTTTGGGCTCATCCCCACTCACAATGGACCACAAACTATTTCCTTCTAAAATAGTCATTAACTTAAATTTCCAATTCACATAATTTTCTCCATCAAGTTTGGTGGATTCATTCATATAATTATCAAGCAACAAATTTGCCATGATAAGAAGCTTTCTCCAATCACCAATATTCAAATATTAGAGAGGGCAAACTCAGACACATAACACAGAAACCACAACTTGCAACTTCACAACTTCAATATTTCCTTAATAATAAAAACCCTCCTATTTTTTTAATATCACCTCTCCCTTTTTTCTGTCACTAAATCATAAAAAAAACATATACTCATTCAACGTCAAGACTACCAAAACCAACAACCAAACCACATTTTATAGGCAACATCATTCATAATGCAAGTTTTTTAGTAATCAGCATCATCCACACGGTCCAGTGTCAAATACATTCACATCCACAACTTTTTGCTCAAATAAAAAGCAGGCAAGTCGAAAATTTGAGCCCAATCAGCCAACTCATGGCTTACAAATTAAAACTTCTTATCAACTTAATAGTGACTAACAGAAAATCATTCATCAACATTCCAATTTTTTCAGAACTTTTTTTTTTTTAAATTACTGCTTAAACGGACTTTGAAGAGATAACTTAAAATATCAGGTGCTACTATAGATTACCCTTGAATCCAATTTCTCATATATCAGCAGCCGAGAAGCACATTGCCAATGATTATGATTCTGAACGCAGCCTTGGCAAGCGAAGCTTGTGTATTAACAACCAAGCAGAAAAATTGACACAACAAAGACCTTTGCTGAGGGAAACATCAGCACAGAGCTCAACACACCTTAACACAACACACGGATTATAAAAAAATTCAGCATCTTAGCCATAATAAAACACCAAAAGCCAAAGAAAATTCACCGCACAACTCTTTCACGATCACACTTTTTTCACCACAGCCGTTGTTGCAACCTCCACCGCAATGCAGAGCTGAGCCCTCCTTTGCACTGCTCCTCTGCAACACTTCTCAGCACACATCTTGCAGCTCCTTTGTAACACAGCGCGCTTTACAGCGATATCTTACCCACTCTGATCGCTCGACTTGGGCTCTCACACTCAGCGCTCAACCTTGCTCTGATACCATGAAAAGAGCAGAGGAGAACAGCACAACAACACAGAACTCAAGAACTTGCCTCTATTCATCAATTAACAGGTATATATACAAGCTGGAGAAGTTTCTGGAGACGGGTTCAGTCGGTGGCTTCCTGGAGAAGCTTCAATGTATCCACCGACTTCTAGAACTTCATTAAATGCAGCGGCTGATTTCTAGATCCATCATTAAATCATTGTTGAATATTGGTGACAGGTTGTTGGAATTACGTCTGGTTTCCAAAAACATTCAATGGAACAATGAGGTTTTCAAATCGGGATACCCGTTCAAATTCAACCGAGAGAAGAATAGAGTAATCAACGAGAGAAGCTTGCTCTAGGGAATAGCTATGAGGGGGAATTCGAAAGTTCTCTATCTTTCTTGAATTAATGTTTTGATTTTCTCAATTTGGTAGTTGAACTATTCAATTGACAACAATTATGAGAAGATGAGGAGAGTTGTACTAGACCTTTCCATGTGGTATGGGCAACGTGACCTTTCAAAATTGATGACGCAGACCAAGACATGACCCTTGATTTTCTCATGCAGCAGAAACATATGGTTGGGGAAAACAAACAATGAGATGAAACAAACCAAGAGTCAGAGTAGATAGAGAGGCGAAGGAGAAGAAAAAGGGCGAGGAGAAAGCAGTGGAGAAGCCCAGAGAGTGTGTGTGCAAGTGCCCCAAAAGAATCCGTGAGAATGAAATAGAGCCACACATGGGTGCTGAGTTAGTGACTCTAAACATAAGAACATTGAAAGCCTTTTAAGTCAACAAACTCTGGCAGGTAAGGCATTGGGAAAAATAACCATCGAAGAACTGCTAAAACAAAAGGCTCCATTTAGTTTTGTGCATGCCCATGACAACTATATTTTGTTGTGTTATTAGGTTGTGTTATTAGGCCTTAACTTACCAAATGAAAAACATAATCTTGATTTATGTAGGTGATGGAGAGTGTACTTCATGTACCTTACCTTCATTTGAAATTTTGTTGAGCTTTAAGCGAAGCTTTCTATTTAAGACCTTGGATCTCGCTGGGTAGCCAATGACAAAAATTTGTAGTGTAGTCGTGCTTATGGTTGGGTGGAGAGGATTTTTTTCCTTTAGTTTCCAACCGGCTTAAGAGAAATAGATAAGTATATCTCTTTCTTTGTTAATGAAATGAAATTGTTGTTCAATGCTTCATGAATATTATCTATGCTCGTTTACTATGTGTGTTTGTAAAGATAACTTGAAGGATGTGAGGAATAATTTTTGGTTACAAGCTATTATTTCTAATATGTTTGACCTCTGCATACAAAAGTATTTTCTTTGAGTTATATTTCCTCTGCATACAAAAGTATTTTCTTTGAGTTATATTTCCTGTGAAGTGGAATTTATATGTTGGTATGCGCTTCCAAGCTCTTTATTTGTGTTGTAATGTGACCGGCCTTTATCGAGCCAATTTTTTGAATTTTACAATTGACACCGTATCCTCATTTTGAATGAAAGGACTTGAAGGTCCTTATTTGCTTAAGAGTAATCTGTTCCTTTAGAGATAAATAAGATACTAGCCTCTTTGTTGCAAGTGTTAAAAGTATGAAGTTTGATGTTCTAGTACCAAAGGAGTGAGAAGAATCCTCATTTAGTTGAGTGAAGTTGTGGATTTAGCCATTGACCATCTTTTGGCTTCTTGAGAAAATGCTAAGTTGGAGACAATGTTTTGGGATGCCTTCACATGCTATATAAGTTTTTATAGGCACCATCAGTTTTTTGGGCAAGTCCTATTAATTTTCGTATGGCGACATTTTTCTTTCCTATGATAATTGCATTTCATAATTAATACATTAAGTTCACCCAATATCATCATTGCATTATTTAGATCTACACCATTATACATCAACATATGCAATTAAATAGAAAGAAACAACATCACCATCATCATCAATGCAATGAATATAAAAGGAACAGTGGAAGAAAGCATGCATACATATACAGACACCAAGATTGGTTCGAGCCCAGGGCAAAACCCACTATGGGGAAAACCCTTGCAAATCTTCTTCTTCTTAGATCGTCATCAAATGATGCAACAAAAAGAGAGTACAATGATCCATAACTTTATCTATGCAGCAAAACAATAATGATATCTATGAAACAAATCTAATCATGCTAGAAATCAAAACCCTCATACTGATGGCTGTAATGTGTTGTCACAAATTGATGTCAACTATTGTATACTATTGTTAATGTACCAAACTTTGTTGAGCATTATTGTCACTGTCAATGAGCCCAATACATATGTTTGCAGTGGAAACTAAGAAATCAAATCGATAGATCTATATATCTGTATAATAGTAGAGAGAAACATAGATCTATCAGATCACTAAAGTCAACTGAAGCTAAGATGTCAAACTCTAGATCTGAACTCTGGTCGTTTTCATTAAAACTATTAGTGTGTGACATAAACTCCATTGTCGCTCTTTCAGATACTATGTGAGGGAGACTTTAATTGCTTGGTCTCTCTCAGGAATTCATTATGCGTGTAACTTTGGTGCAATACACCTAACCTAGAGTTGCTCCCTTATAGTTGATGTGCGAGCGACTAAGATGTCCTGGTAGCTCTCAAGACTACCTTGTGCAAGTGACTAAGATGTCCTGGTAGTTCTCAAGACTACCCTATGGGAGCAACTGAGGACCTGAACCTTTCGATCTACCTTTGAAGCCATAGACACTCCCATAAGACTTTGTGCTAACATCCAAGGGTCTATAGCCACTTTCATAGGCTTACGTGCCAACGTCTAGGGACAAGAATGCCATGTTCTGTGCCAACAACTGAGATCCATAATACCCTAACCTGGAGCGAACCTTTCATCTGTGATTTCAGACCCTTGAACGAACTCCTTCCGTCAAACCTGTGCGAACCAAGACAAAAGACAAAAGAAGATGTGCCCAAATGATCTTGAGGTCTCTTCTATTTATATTTTTTCCTAAGGGTTCACTTGGGGTTAAGACTGACCCAAGTAGTTACTCATTTGGTTAGAGCCAACCCATTCCATAATACATGTATGAATAAAATAATTTGTAACTCAACTTTCACTTAACCAAATTGGGTGATCTTTATGTCGATTTTGGTCCTCTCGAAAAGAAGAATCTAATGCAATCATTATCTCGGTCATTCGAGTCGTCCAAGGTCAATCTTACCGCATTTGAAAAAATTAAAACTCCCTTTCAACTAGGGAGAATTCCACCTGCCAATATCTATCCATCAAACAATACCATCTGGATCATATCTTTCATGTAGTCATCGTGCCATGTCTATCACAAATTATCATTGTACATATTTATCTATCCTTTACTTATTCATTTTTATCTCTTGATTATTCCTGCTCATTCTCGAATCTAGAAGAAGAAGAATCTGTTACTGGAGGGGAGCTTAAGCTACCACCCTTTATCCATCAAGCTGCTATCTGGATTATTTGTCGGCACGCTACTACTTGGAATGTTTTCATTGGAGAGCATATTATCAGGGAGAACATCTCAACCTAGAATCACATCGAGGAGAAATAGTTTCCACCCATACCGAGCAATAGGATAACTCATCACATAGGGGAGTAAACACTTGACCCTGGAATTTCATCAAGGAGCTTTACCCTCAACCCAGAATCATATCAGGTCTTCTCAACCCATCCTATTTCCTACTAATCTTCCCATCGATGAACCAGAATAGTCATGTGGTAGAACACCTGTATCATAATCGCCTTGGGTTGTACACTCACAATTCATTGGCCAGACAAGGAGTGGTACTCCCAACAAGCCAGATTTGCGAGTATGATGCCAACTGGGGTATACTCTATAAAGACCAAGATAGGGTGAGCTACTACTCAAACCCTATGGGTAACAAATAGGGGTAATGCCCTATTTTCCAGATTTCCCTCAACCCATGGAGCCCTCCATCTTGATTCCTAACCCTGGGAGCTCAAATAGGGTAGGAAGATTTCACTCAGTTTCCTCGATCAGCATCGCCCTTCATCCGGAGGGGATTCTCTTTGAAAACCAATAACTTTCTATTTGCTAATGCCTTTGTGAGAATATCTACAATTTGCTTGTCTTAGTAGCAGTTGTTTCATTTTCATACATAACAACAAATCAAATATCATATCAAATCATATATAATCATATAAATCACAAAATGATACCATAATCATCCTCTCTCTCAAGGAGGTGCCAACCACAAGCTTGAGCTTGTTTCGAACAACTACACTGTCTCAATATGTGAGAGTATCACAGTCCCAAATGTAACCATATCATATCCAGATCATGCTCAAAAAATTCTAGAAGGAACTTTTGTATCATGCCTCACAACTAGCCATGCTAGCAGCATCATGATCAACCTCGGTCATGCTATGGACTTCTCATCCAAGATATCATGGAAGATCTCATACTAAAGCAACACCCAAATGTTCTTATCAACAATAATCTCAAATATTAACAATACATCTATGAAGACACATATCATAGGAGAAATATCTCATTCTCAAAATATAATACCTTATATGGGTATTTCAAATCATGCTCGATGGAAACTTTATGTGAGTGAAGCAGTTCAATCATGAATTTATTCAGGTTCTATGCACATTATATGTATACAGATGGTTGTTCAAAAACAGAATCAACAATACTTCAATCAACTGTCGAATGTCATGCCGAGTTAAACAACATATTTGAACTTCAAATCACAGTATCAAGGATTTACAAAAACATTTTCCAATACATTTGCAATATGGAATTTCTTTCCCAAATTCTAGAAATCAATTCATCAAGCCATAATACATCATTTCGGGCTTCAGAAGCCTTCTCCCTTCGATTTAGATCATCATAGGATCATCACCTGTCACAAGTAGATCATTAGGATATAAAATCAAAACTATAATCGATATCAAAGCCATATCTTGTAGCTCATCATCTTAACTTCATCACATAATTGTCAAATATAGATATATTTGGATTGCAATGCTCTAAGCATAATGCCTTCCTAAGCCATCATAATCATCCTTACATAAATCAATGTTGTATCATCATATCAACAAAATCATCTCATCAGAGTTTAGAAGCCATATTACGACCATTATCAAAGCCATCATTATTGTAGTATTAATAATTTCAACCAGGAGACAGGTAGATTTCATATCAAGTCGTGATTTCATTTCTTATTATGCCAACAAGTTGTCATCAACCACACATTATCAATCTGAACTTTATCAAGTCGTTCTCATAATCATAAAATAAGTCTTTTCTTTCACTAGGTGCAATTCATACATCAAGGACAACTATCATTACCTCAACCATTTTGCTAAGAATAAGGAGGCCAATCTCCACATAGGTCATCATGCCCACATAGTATTGATATAAGGGAAAATCAACAATCATCAAATTAGATCACTAGACATCAGGTCAAGTCCAAATTGCTATTATAGAGAGATCTATAGTTAAAGCATATCTTAGTCATTGATTCAAACTTATTTTCAAGCATAATGTCAAAACAATTTTCATATTGAACAGTAATGCCAAATCATGCCCACCTCTTGTAGCACAAACATAGTGAAATATCTATATGAATGTCCTCGTCACCTGTAAACACAAGTTCAATTTGCATGTTCATGTTAAGGAAACTATTCAAGCTTTTATTGCTAGCAGATCTTGCTATTATCTGCAATACATCGATGGTACTAACATCTTCCATGTGACCATCTGATTTCATGCACAATACTTAATTATATGATCATCTTTTTAACTCAATAATTTCAGAAACAAGTTAACAGTGGCAGATTATGTCAGAGACACTTTGATTGAGATTTCAAACAACTTCAGAAAGCTCTACATGGTGGTCAAGAACAATTAACCATCTAGTCGCTCCCTTCAGGTTAGCATGAGAGCGAATTTGGTTGCCTGGACGCTGTCTAGGCCTTAGCATGCGAGTGTCTAAGGAGGAGATCTCCTAGATATATGACTGTGTCTACAACATAAACCCTAATTTCTGTACAGGCTTTAGATCTAAGACCATTGTAGATCAATATTGTCAGATGCATATAAATCATATTTTAGCAACATATAATACAAGTAGTAATAAGGCTAAGAATCTTAAGACGAGATTCTCCCTCCTACTGGGGACCTGCATCATTCCTTTTCATCCATGTAAGCAACCTCTCTCGAATTGAGTCATGCAACAACAAACCTGTTATATCATAATCATATGGCTATCAACACCAAGACGTCAATCTTTCATCAAAGGTTTAGAATCAAAGTAGCAGATAGATCTCAAACACAATAGCACTTTCGATCAAGTCACTCCATTAAGTTAGGACATTCATTTAGATCTACTTATCAGTCTTACACTTATACTTCTCACATCAAGGTTACCATGCTTTTCATGACTAACGATATCAGGTTAGATCATTCAATAAAGCTTTATGAAAACAACAAGAGTGTCAATCATGCGTATCATAAGTATTACCAACAAATTCATGTATAGGAGTCAATGAACTATCCTTCTATATGAAATCCATCATGACAAGTATCAAGAGTATCATTTTCTAGAGCCAAGGTGCTAGCCTTCTTTATAGGATTATGATATACAACAGGGAGATCATATATGTTAGCCAAACATCAAGTGTACCAATGTATCAACATTAGATAGCCTCATGGAATTCAAGAAGGTCGGAATTGTTCAACACCAAGTGAATAATTTCATCATATGAGACATATATCTAATTCACTTTAATATACATGTATGATCCATTAAAGAAAGAGACATTCTCATCATACCTTAGGTCTTACCGTGCCAATAGCTGAAACATACCATGCATACCTTGTGGTATTACCTGTGCACCTTTTCATTAGACATAGGCCTCTTGAATAACTTTGTCATCTTTTCATCAAGTACCTCTTTGTCTCTTTCCAGATTTACATCCCAAAATGATCCTCAAGAAGGATCTACTCATCACAACTAATCAAGGAGGTTAGAAACATCCATATACTCAAATACATATGCAAGAAGTACAATCAATAAACGTAATCATCAGATCCAAAAGGTAAGAAGCATCATAAGTCAAGAAATACTTATCTTCAATGAGAGGTGATCTTCTCCTTCTTGAACCAATCTTTAAGAGCCATCAATGTCCATGGTCGATATACCGATTTTTCCTTCAAGTATCCAACTAGATATGCTAGGGATTATCCCATCTAAGGCTTCATCGAATCTTCGTCAAGTGCTTGACCATCTTTACATAAAACATGCTAGAGTTTCATATATCTAATCTCAAGCCTTTTCCAAAATCTAGGGTTTTCTCTCCAACCCTAACCTCATATAATCCATCAAACCCTAATCATCAAGATGCCTAGGGTTATCTTCAAACCCTATAATTATTTTAGGTCTCCACCATCCTCTTCTTGCTTCCATCAAAGGTGTGATCATCATGGTGATATCCATGAATTTTCTTCAGCCCAACTCCGATACCATGTTAATTTTTTGTAGGGCGACATTTTTCTTTGCTATGATAGTTTCATTTCATCATTAATACATTAATTTCACCCCATATCATCATTTCATTATTCAGATCTACACCATTATACATCAACATATGAAATTACATAGAAAGAAACAACGTCACCATCATCATCAATGCAATGAAATATAAAAGGAACAATAGAAGAAAGCATGCACACATATAGAGACACCATGATTGGTTTGAGGCTAGGGCAAAACCCATTATGAGGAAAAATCTTGCAAATCTTATTCTTTTTATATTGTCATCAAATAATGCAGAAAAAAGAGAATATAATGATCCATAACTTTATCTATGCAGCAAAACAATAAAGATATCTATGAAACAAATCTAATCATGATAGGAATCAAAACCCTCATATTGATGGATGTAATGTGCTATCACAAATTGATGTTAACTGTTGTATACTTTTGTTACAATGCCGAACTCTACTGAGCACTATTGTCACTGTCAATGAGCCCAATACATATGCTTTTAGTGGAAACTAACAAATTAGATCTACAAATCTACAAATCTCTATAATAGTAGAGAGAAACTTAGATCTACTAAATCACTAAAGTCAACTGAAGCTAAGATGTCAAACTCTAGATCTAAACTCTAGTCACTTTCATCAGAATTGTCTGTGTGTGATTGAAACTCACTACTCACTCTTTCGAATACTATGTGAGGGAGACTGTAAATTATCGATCGTTCTCAAGAAGTATTTATGTGTGTGACTATGGCTCAATACACCTAACCCAGAGTCACTCCCTTACAGTGGTTGTGTGAGCGATTGAGATGTCATGGTCACTCTTAGGAATACCCTATGCGAGCGACTGGGGACCTGAACCTTCTGATCTACGTTTGAGGCCATAGTTGCTCATATAAGCCTCTGTTCCAGCGTCCAAGGGTCTATAGTCGCTCTCATATGCTTATGTGCCAACGTCAAGGGACCAAAATTACCTGTTCTATACCAACCACTAAGATCCAGAAGACCCTAACCCAGAGTGAACCTTTTACCTACGATTTCAGACCCTTGAGTGCACTGCTTCCGTTGAACCTGTGAAAACCAAGACAAAAGTGAAGAGAAGATGTGTCCAAATGATCTTTAGGTCTGTTCTATTTATAGGTTTTCTTGAGAGTTCACTTGGGATGTACAATATACAATTGAGATTGACGCTAAAGCGTTAGCAATCCATAGATAGCTTCATATGGTTCTTTGTGGGGTATGAAAAATAGTTATAGATGATTGTAAGTCAAAAGTATGTAAAGAAATGTAATTATAAATGCATGGAAACACATATTTCAATGTTTTTAAATTTAGTTTTGTGTAGATTACGATTAATTAGATCCATTTTTTTCATTTCGAGTAACCAAAAGATGATCTTTAGCCAAAAACCAACCAAATGATGATTTAAGTAAGAAGGGTCTTGCTATGGTCTTTCCTAAACCATGAATAAGGGATCCTTTAATTGAAAAATGCATCCTTCAAGTGTAGAGCTATTTGGTACATCCATATTGAAAATTTGTTCTGTTTCTTTTCCCATTTACAGTGAAAAAGCAACAATTGCTCAAGTTTTTGTTTCCCCATTTACAGTAGAAAGGTAGTAATTCTTTAGTGCTGTCCTTGTTTCGGCGAATTTGAGTTCTAATTATCGAACTTCAACATTTAATAATTTAGTATCTTCACTCTTTCTAAAAGCCACATTCATAAACGAAATAATGATGATAATATGGTTCAACCTCTGAGCTACATTCTAAGCAGCGCTAGGGTGCTAACTTCAAGGAGGGCCTTGTACCAACTCAGAGCAGTCACTTCCCAATCGAGTGGTTGCATGAGTAGCTAGAGGACAAAGCTTCCCCTTGATATGCTCACATGGTTTAGGGAATAGATATGTCTCATTTGTGCATTGAAACTTGATTGTATTAACCTCGGAGAAACCATTTGCTCCAAAACTCCCTGGTATTTTGATATTGTGATATTTTGACATTAAAATATCTAAAGATATACACCATAAATAATTTGTTAGGATCTTTCAAATCAACCCTTTCAATGTTGAAGTGTTAACCATATTCTTGTGTATTAAAATGACATGAATATTTATACAATGTCATTAGAAAACATATAATATTGACAATGAGAGATCATAAAATACTTAAAATAATGTGTTGTTTTGTGTCTAAATCTTGGTCTCAGGTTTGCCAACACTATGCAAACTTACATATCACATTCTAAGTAACACTAGAGTGCTACCTATCATGGATCTATTAAAGAAATCACCATTGATTCAACAACAAGCTATTTGTACAAGACCATTTCAAAACAATCACTTCCCACTTGATTAGCTAGGGAACGGAGCTTCCCTGTTCACATGGTATATGCCTCATCTGTGCATTGAAATTCAGTTTTATTAATCATCAAACCATTTTCACACAAATAGTTTTAAAGGAATCTACACTTTGCAATGAAAACCATTTGACTTTGAAGTTTTCAGCCCATCTCCTCAAACACAGAAAACGAGTTTGGGAATTCGATAGTATTTTGATATTATGATATCATTGGAATCTTCTACATTAATCCCTTTCAATGTTTAAGTCCTTTTCAATGTCTAAGGGTTCATATTAAAAAAACAAGTTGTTTTTAGTGCGATTTTCTGGTCTAATTTCTTTAAAATCCAGCAAAAAATTATTGAAATCACAAGCTTGATGGGTAACCCCTGCACAATCAAAGTGTCCTAGGGATTTTTCAGGGTGCTGAATCCATATATACAGTCAAAAAACTAGTTTAAATAATTAAAAAACCAGTTTAAATAGCACAAATCAAGATTTCACCTCAATTTTCCAGCAAATTTCGACACCAGAGAGTCCAAAAATAGCACTAAACGCAACTCCTTAAAAAATGAACATGATTATATGTTAGTAGAAATATGGAGTAATGACATTGAAAAGAACATTAAATTATGTATTGTCTTGTGGTTAAATTTTGGTCTCAGGTCTGCCAACATTATTCAATCCTATGATTCACCCAAGATAAGTAACAATTAATCAACATGTTTAGCACTCAACAGGTTACATACCAAGTTTCTGAATCTCATATTATACTTATTAGATGTATTGGAAGTTCATAGAAGGGAATGTACATACCATGAAATATGAAGCAAATTTAATGCATACATTCCACACAAAGTTACCATTACACAAAGACATTAAAGAGCTCTCCAATTAGTTCTTCCACACATACATTACACAAGACATTGAAGAACTCTCCAATTAGTGAACTTTGTGTACATTGCACTGTACAATAAGTGCTCACAATTAGATCTTCCACACATACATTACACAAGACATTGAAGAACTCTCCAATTAGTGAACTTTGTGTACATTGCACTTTATAGTAAGTGCTTGTAGGCTGTAGTACCTGTGAGCACTTAACTTTGTTGAATCTTAGCCCAACATCACCCTTGGATTTATATCTTGCCTTAGAGACCAGGGAAAAACACTCAAATTACTGATCTGAACTCAAAAAAAGTTAGAAAATGATTATGGCTCCAAAGAATAGGAAAATCATTCAAATTCTCCAGAAACAAAGTGAAACCTGAGCCAAGCGCAGTGGTTTCTTAGGAGGTTCACGCTCTAAAAAATAGTTGAATAAGCTGAAATTATCAAATTTCTTCTCTGAAACTTCTCATTATATTTTTGTTGATCCATATAAAACAAAGTTCTGGTGAATTTCTCCAAGGGCTCAAAAATTGTATTGACTTGTCATAACATAGGAACAACTTGATCGCATTTTCCTGCTATCTCTATTTCAATGTTGCCTATTGTTCCTTAAGAAACCAATTTCCTGGCTGTAGGGAAATTGTGTTTAAGACATTAATAAATATCACTTACTGTCACTTATTGTTTGTTGTGTTCTCAAACGAAGGACCTGGAAACTTGGTTTTAAACTCTTAATACATGTATGACCAGAACATCTCAGAATGCCATTTGTTGCTAAATATAAATGATGGATGAAGAAAGTTTGAAGGGGAAGCTAAAGTTAATATGCTAACTTTCACAGAAACTACTATTTGTAACTTAGAGGAATTATGATAATGAGAATTGAATCATAGATAATATGCTGATCTTTCACATAGACTATTATCTATAATTTAAAAGGGAAATGAGGATTTCAAGTATAGGAGCGCTCTTTAAGGAATTTTAACCTTATCTACATAAGTAAATAAAGACCTGCTGCTTCATTACTATACTTGAAAAGAAGAAAACATAGCATGACACATGACAGAGAAATTTACGAAATTATATGCAACAACTCATGGAAACTTCTGATTCTTTCATTAATCAACGATGATATTAGGAATAGAATGGCCTAGTCTCCGGGGTCTCCAAAGTTCGAACCCTTTCTTAGTAAAATTTCTTCTTTTTATACATTGTGGAACAGTTTCTGAAACTGCCCAAACTATCTAACTGCTTTCCTAACTATAAGAAGTAAAAACTATTACATAATTTACAGAGGGTAAAAGTCACCTCAAAGAACATGAAATAACAAAACATAACTGGATTTAAAAGAGAATGGTCATTGCTGGCTTGTTTTGTAGATCCGCTCGTAAATTTCTCTGTAAATTCCCTAATGATGCTTAATTCATTTTTCTATAATAAAATACATTTAGCTTGTGTAGTCCTGGCTTACATAGGCCTTCTGATTGGCCAAAATGCTAAGAAACATATTGAATTGTCTTTCATCTTCAACTTCAGCTCTAACCCTGTTTTTCCAATTTACACAACAAAATTAACACGAACTCTTGATTAATCCAGAACTCAAAAGAGTAAATCTTGCTTTATAACCTGTCAAATCCGCCCACTCAATGCTCTGTTGACTTCCATCGCAAATCGCAATTGGCCCGAAAGTCCCTGTAAAACTTGACTTATGCACGCGGTCACAATAACTATGAAAATATTTGGAATTGTGCATATATCTTTTATAAAGAAAATATATAATAAAAACATGATTTTACATTTCCAATATAGGCTCAGCACAATTCCCAAGGTGTAATTTCCCGCAGACTCATCCCCACTGTTTATTTACGCAATTCAAACCGGACGATCTGTAAAAGTTTCAGGTGGGATATAAGCCTGAAGAATAGCTGCCCGAAATGGGCGGTTTCCTCTTTCCAACTGATTGCTACGTGTTGAATGCTGAGTGGAATCGGGTTGATTCCAATAAAAACCATCTTTCACTTTTGCTCTGCCCGAAAACCTACCTTATGACTTTAAAAGTTGCCTCTTTGCATGCCTTGCGGACCTGCCGAGGCTTTAAAATATAATACATATATGCTTTAAGTCCGACCTTTTATTATAATATTTTATAGCAAAAGTTCATATAAAACAGCATAAACCAAAATATATATGAATATCAATAAAATTCTTTTGAACCCATGATAAGACGGATGCACTGAATCATATAAAATATAACGTATAAACTATCAGGTCCGAAACCCAATCACTCATCACAATTGGCTCTTTCACACACACACAAAATATAAATATATAATATATATATATATAATATATAGAATATTATATATATATATATATATATAAGATAATATATATATATATATAATAATATATATATAATAATATATAATATAATATATATGTTTTATAACCCATCGCAATTAGAAACAGTAATACATTATTGATTACGGCCCCGTATACAAATCGCGATCGGCGGAACCCAAATGCATGCATATAAAGGGCTTTCAATACAGCAGACTCGCCGAACTTTTAAACACGCTGTATATATTATTTCGGGTCCGGCCCACCCATATCGCAAATAGCGGAGTAGTATACATGTAATATAAGCGCTTTAAGTTGTTTCAGACCCGCCGTCATTATAAAATATGACATATATATTATCGGGTCCGGTGTTAATGTTTTAACACTTGTTCCTTTGTAGAAACCCGATATTTTCCTCACTTCTTTTATATTTTGATTTCCGATAGACTTGCCTTATTTTTTTCAAAATATTTTTCAAGTGATTTTCAATGAAACGATGAATAAAACAAACAACAAAATTCATATTACAACATCTGGCTCCACCTGGGGATAGTGCTTTTGCCACACAAGTACTAAGAACCGCAGATTAGTGCCTTCACCTTGGGCATGGAGTCATATATTTCTTTGCATAAACTGAAATACTATAGCATTTGTACAATGATTTCACTCTGGTATTCACATTGTAATGATGCTTATTCTTTAGAACTGGAAGTAGTGCTTCAAGTATTTCCCATTTACAGGTAGCTGTAGGGTTTCACCATCAAGATTCTCAAGAATGAAGGTATTATTGAATCTCACTTCAAAAATTCTAAAAGGACCATACCAGAGAGGATCAAACTTCCTGTGCTTACCCTTATCTTCTCTTATGGTATCCCATCTCAATACTAAATCTGCAACTTTGAAATCAATTTCCTTGGCTTTCCTGTCAAAAGTACTTTTCATCTTGGATTAATACATAATCAAGTTGTCTCTTACCTTGTCCCTGTTCTTGCTTAGCTCCACCACTTTGTTCATTCTTCTTATCAAAGCATTTGGTTCTTCTTTCGCCTCTTGAATCATTGCAATCACAGGCTTTACAAGTTGACTTGGAAATAGAGCCTGAGTTCCATATACTAATTCAAAAGGTGATTTCCCTATAGATCTTCTTGTAGTTACTCTAGCAGCCCATAGAGCAAACTTTAACTTAGAATCCCAATCTCTTTGATTCTCTGCAATGGTTTTCTTAAGGATCTTCATCAAATTTTTGTTAGTAGATTCAGCTAATCCATTTCCCTGAGGATGATAAGCTATTGAATGGGACAAAATAACATTATAATTGTGACAAAAAGAAATGAACTTACTTGAGTTGAAGACTTGAGCATTCTCTGTTATAATTTTAATGGGGCATCCAAATCTGCTGAAAATATTTTCTTCCAGGAACTTCATTACAATCTGGTCATTTGCTCTCTTAGTAGGAATTGCCTCTACCCATTTGGTGAAATAATCAGTTGTTGTGAGAACCCACCTGTGTTGTCTGCTTGAAGGTGGATTGATTTCTCCAACAAAGTCCAATCCTCATTGCCTAAATGGCTCCTTAATGAGAGCTGGAATCAATTGTAAAGGAGCTAATCTCTTCTTCTCAGCAAAAAGCTAACACTTTTGACAACTTCTAACAAACTTATATATCTCACCAAATAGAGTTTGCCAATAAAATCTTGCCTGAAGGATATTATGTGCAGTTACTTTCCAACTGTAATGTCCTCCACAAAACCCCTCATGCTAATCTTTGATTTTTTCTGTAAATTCATCTTCTGTTAAACATAGCAATAAAATTCCAGCAGGATCCTTCCAGTACAATCTCCCTTCCACAGTCACATATGGTTGTGTCTTGATCTTTAGTGCCCTATATTTTGTTTTATCTAAGGCTTGAGGACAAGAAAGAAAGCACAAATAATGAATTATATGCTTATACCATTCTGAACACAAAAATTTGTACCTGATCTTCATACCTGGATCTTGCTCTCTTTCACTTTCTTTTTTTTCATCCACAGGTGCCAACAAGTTATTTCCCAATCACTGAAAGTTTGATTCTGTCAAAATTTTTCCCAATCCTTATCCCTTCACCAACTTTGTAGGTTTTATGTCCAAATCGTATTCTTGGATCTTGGCAATCCGCTTTCCTCTTATGTCTTCTACATCTTCCTATACTAATACATCTTTCACTGCAACATTTGGCACATAAGCAATGATTCAGGACTACAACACATAAGTTCTAAAAGCTTTCAAGGCTTTTACCAAAGCATACACCTATTTCTCAAGAATATTATATTTCAGCCTAGAATCCCTAAGAATCTTACTGAAGAATGCAACTGACTACTCTCTCTCTTCATCATTCTTCTGAAGTAAGACAACAACTATTTAACTTGATGATGCAAATAAGAAAACTTGGAAAGGATTTTGGTAATCAGGGCTGATTAAGATTGGAGCCGCATGTAATGCCTCCTTAATTCTGGAAAATGATTCTCTAGCTTTTTTGGTCCAATTCACTTCGTTTCCTTCTTTAGCATATCAGTGATCTCTTTCAGGATTTCTGCATAGTTGGATACAATTCTTCTCAGTAAGTTTATCTATCCCAAAAACTTTTGAATGTCCTTTTTACTCCTAGGCAATGATATTTTCTGCATAGTTTGTACTCTGGCTGGATCTATCTTCACTCCTTCTCTGGAAACAATGTGTCACAATAGTTTTCCTTCTTCTAGAGCGAAAATGGATTTCTTTGGATTTAAGGAAAGCCCAAATCTTCTACATTTATCAAAAGTCCTCTTCAAATGATCCAAATGTTCTTCATCAGACTTTGAGAAAATAGTAATATCATCCAAATATATTACTACAAATTTATCTCCAACAAAAGCAATGTCCATAGCCCTTTGAAATGTTGCACTTGCATTCATCAATCCGAAAGGCATTCTGGCATACATAAATGTTCCCCAGGGGGTCGTGAATGCTATTTTCTTCTAATCCTCCTTATCCATAACTACCTGGTTATAACCAGAAAATCCCTCTAGCATTGACATTCTAAAAGATCCCGTTACCTTTTGCAGTACATGATCCATCTTAGGCAATGGATAGTTATCCTTCAAACAAGCCCTATTGAGATTCCTGAAGTCCACACAGAACCTTATTTCTCCATTTTTCTTTCTCACAGGTACTAAATTAGCCACCCAATTAGAATACCTGAGTGGGACTACGATTTTGGCATCAAGCAACTTCTTGACCTCCTTTTCAATTGATGGTAGAAGCAAAGGATTTATCTGTCTAAGCTTCTCCTTGTAGGGTTTAACCCCCTCCTTCGAAGGAATCTTATGTTGAATAATATTTACATCATAGGTTTTAAGATCTTCATAGGACCATGCAAAGACATCAACATAACTCTTGAAAAGTTTAATATATATTTCTTGAAAATTAGGTGAAACTCCAGCATATAATTTGACTAACCTGGGATTCTTTTGAGTTCCAATGTTGTGATCCTAAATATGCTCATCCTGTGAAATATTCCCTGAGTCCACAGCCACATCATTTGAAGTAAAAAGATTTTCAAGAGGAACAAGTCCCTTTGGCAGAATATTATCTTTTAATTGAAAGATCTTCTGATTTGCTATTGAATCTTTTAAACCACTAGCTCTTGCAATTTCTATTGTCTCTTCTTTGTCCTAATCAATTTATGTACCCTGGAACTCTTTAACCATAGTCAAAAACTCCTTAATTTGCTGGTCATCTTAAAAGACTTGCCAGTTCTTAACATTATCATGAACCGAAGGTTTGTGTCTCATTTCTACCTCATATCTTAATCTTGGATTAATAGGAGGCTTGAAAGTGCTAGTAGGCACAACCAATGAATCTGCGAATCTATTCTCATATCTTGGAATGAATTGAATGTTAAAACCTTCAAAGAAATTTTCAATCAAATCCCATACCTCATTTTTGTATGCCTGGAGCCTAGGATGCTTTGTTTGGCAGTGATCTTTTATTTGCTTAATAATTAACTCCGAATCTCCAAAAGTAGAAATTGAATTGACTCCCATCTGTTTGGTTGTTTGTAGAGCAATAATCAAGGACTCATATTCTGCCAGATTGTTAGTTGCCTCGAACTCTAATTTGAAAAAAAAGGGGAACTTATTACCTCCAGGTGCAATTAGAAGAAAACCAGCACCTGTTCCTTCCTTGGAATAAGCTCCGTCAAAGAAAAATTTCCACACTTCTTCCGTTTGTAGTTCTGTAATTACATTGGCTGAAGCAAGCTGCTTTTGATTATCTTCAGCCATCTCTGCATTATCATGTACTGTGAAACAAGCAAAATCATCATTCTCCTGACTATATACAGGTGAATTGCTTGCTCCGTTTTTTGTAATTGTCTTTACAAACCTAGTTTTTTGGTACAATCTCCTCTCCTGCCCACCAAAAACTGGTATAACAGCATATGTAAAATCTAGTTTCAAAACACCTCCCAATTTAGCCCCCTAGGACCTAGATAGAAGCATTCCAAATCTAGCAGGAATATTTGCTACTACAACATCCATGACCAAGCTTCTAGCTGGAATTTGGGCTAGTGATACTGCCAGATCCTTAATAACCCCCAGACACTTGACCTTATTTGAATAAAAAAAATACAAATCCCTGTAAGGTTTGGTCACTTGTATATTTAGTTGCTTCATCATTGACAAAGGCATAAGATTATGTGAAGCTTCCGAATCAAACATACAATTATGTAGGAGGAAATCATGAACCAATAGGGAAATATAAAAAGGAGGTATTGAAGAATCTACTTCTTCTATATGTGGACCAAAAACCACTACTGGTTTATCTTCCTACAGATTTATAGTGTCACTCTCATTTTCTTTTAAATTAATAAACTCAACAATCTCCTTTTGATAATTAGGTGTTTTTGCTAATTCTGTAAGAGGAACTTGTATTCTTACCTTTTCCAACTCCTTGGTAAGACTAAACAAGTGACCCTGTTTAGCAATCTTTTCATTCTCATCTTCACCTTTCTTCATGACTAGGATTATTTGGGGAATTGAAACAAGTTTCTCCAAAGGAATTTTTCTAGTTTGATCTTGGGAAGACTCACCTCAAAGTATATGTGTCTTGCCATTCGCATTTTGTTGCTGCTTTCCTTTATTTACATGCTTTACAAGATGAGATTCTTGTGGAGTCGCCTTTGGTGAGGAAGTTGAAACTTGCTGCTCACTTTCATTTTCTTGATTTCTTGATCTTTTCCTAGATCTCAGGTCATATTTCTTGTGTAATTCTTCTTGCATAAAATCATAGAATTGTTTCCAATATTCATCAATTTCATTTCCATTATGAATAGCATCTGCTTTATCATACACATACTCTTCTCCTTCAATGCCGAGTTCATCTTCATCAACTGCATATAATGTAGAAATTTGATCTTCAGGTTGTTCTTCACCAGGATTTGCTTCTATATATAATGGTGTTTGGATTTGATTTTGATCTTTCTTTTCTTTTTGCAAGATTTACAAAGATTGTCTTCTGAATTGGGGATTAAATTTCTTATTATACTGTGTCTGTCTCTAAGAGTTCTTATTATCTAACTCTAACCTATTTAACTTATCTGACATAGTTTTAATTACATTACACATATCCTCCAATGATTGACTTTAAGAGGATTCTATATTTGCCTTTCCCTTGTCTTGGGTAGGCTGTGTTTCTAGTGCTTTTCCTGTAGCCACCAAATTCACTTCTATCTCGAAAACATCTGTTTGGATTTGATAAAGGGTTGGAGCTCTTCTTTCCCTTAATGTGAATCTAAAATTTGATTCAAAAGACTATGCAAAAGTCATTTTTGCACTAGCAGGAGGAAGCTTAATCTCTGCTGGGAGACTATTGTACAATTTGTTAAATCTTCTGACAAATTCGGCCATAGTTTCAGCAGACTTCTTCTTTATGGCATTAAACTCCGTTAATGAATATCCATGGTCTCTTTTTTCTCCCCATCTCTGAATAAACACACGTTCCATCTCTTCCCAAGAAGGAATGGTATTATTGGGAAGTCCTTTGAACCATTTCCTTGCTTCTCCATCCAAGGACTGAACAAAGAGTCTTAGAACAACATCTAAATGTTCAACATTTAGGCTTTCTACAAAATTACAAAATACCACTACATGATTCTCTGTTTTTTGTTCATATTCTCCTGAAAAACGTGGAAGAGTTATAAGGTAATCCTGTGGCATTTGATTGTAAGGTTGTGGTAGTTGAAAAGGTGCATACCTATTCACCAAGAATGCAGGTGCTGCCATGTTTACTAAACTTTGATTACCACCAGATGTGGAACTTGATTGAGAGGTAAATGGAATGTGCAAAGGCGGTAATGTGGTTATTGGTTGAGGTTGAATAATTACAACAGGTAAATGAAAAGTAACAGACTCAAAAGATTGTTCTTGACAGCTAGAATCCTCAAATGAAGATGATGAAAAAGACGATCCTTTACCAGATGAATGTTCAAGTGAATTGCTGCCTGATGCAAACAATGTAGGAATTGGTGTAATTGGAATCTTAGACCTTTCAACCCTCTTAGAAAATAGCCTTTTAGGATCTAAAAAAGCTTGAACTTTCTTTTGTGAAGTGTCTGATATTGTATGGGGCCTTCCTGAAGCCAGAGTTTTTGCTTTGAGTCAAAACAGCCAAATATTTTCTCCTCACTATACAACCAGAGGAAAATATTGAAACCCACAGAAAAATCTTCTTATCTTCTCTCCCAGACAACGCCACCAATTAATGTTGTTTATTAAGAAACCAATTTCCTGGCTTTAGGGAAATTGTGCTTAAGACATTAATAAATATCACTTACTCTCACTTATTGTTTGTTGTGTTCTCAAATGAAGGACATGGAAATTTGGTTTTAAATTTTTAATACATGTATGACCAGAACATCTCAGAATGTCATTTGTTGCTAAATATAAATGATGGATGAAGAAAGTTTGAAGGGGAAGCTAAAGATAATATGCAAATCTTTCACAGAAACTACTATTTGTAACTTAGAGGAATTATGATAATGAGAATTGAATCATAGATAATATGCTGATCTTTCACAAAAACTATTATCTATAATTTAGAAGGAAAATGAGAATCAAGTATAGGAGCGCTCTTTAAGGAATTTTAACCTTATCTACATAAGTAAATAAAGACCTACTGCTTCATTACTATACTTGAAAAGAAGAAAACATAGCATGACAAATGACAGAGAAACTTACGAAATTATATACAACAACTCATGGAAACTTCTGATTCTTTCATTAATCAACGATGAATCAAGAATACAGTGGTCTAGTCTCCGGGTTCTCCAAAGTTCGAACCCTGTATTAGTAAAATTTAATCTTTTTATACATTGTGGAACAGTTTCTGAAACTGCCAAAACTATCTAACTGCTTTCCGAACTATATGAAGTAAAAGCTATTACATAATTTACAGAGGGTAAAAGTCACCTCCAAGAACATGAAATAACAAAACATATCTGGATTTAGAAGGGAATGGTAACTGCTAGCTTGTTCTGCAGATCCGCTTCTAAATTTCTCTCTAAGTGCCCTAATGATGCTTAATTCATTTAGTCATAATAAAATACATTTAGTTTGTGTAATCCTGGCTTACATGGGCATTCTAATTGGCCAAAATGCCAAGAAACATATTGGATTGTCTTTCTTCTTCAGCGTCGGCTCTAACCATGTTTTTCCACTTTACAGAAAAAAAAATTAACACGAAATCTTGATTAATCCGGAACTCAAAAGAGTAAATTCTGCTTTATAACCTGTCAAATCCGCCCATTCAACGCTTTGTTGATTTCTATCGCAAATTGCAATCAACGCGAAAATCCTTGTAAAACTTGACTTATGCACGTAGCCGTAATAACTATGAAAATATTTGGAGTTGTGCATATATCTTTTATAAATAAAATATATAATAAAAACATGATTTTCTGCTTCCAATATAGGTTTAGCACAATTCCCAAGGTGTACTTTCCCGTCGATTCATTCCCATCGTTGATCTACGCTTTTCAGATCGGATGATCTATAAAGGTTTCGGGTGGGACATAAGCCCGAAGAATACTCGCCCGAAATGGGCAGTTTCCTTTTTCCAGTTGACTCCTAATTGTTGAATGCTGAGTGGAATCGGGTTGATTCCAATAAAAACCATCTTCTGCTTTTGCTCTGCTTGAAAACATGCCTTATGACTTTAAAAACTGCCTCTTTGGACGCCTTGCGGACCTGCCGTGGGTTTAAAATATAATACATATATGCTTTAAGTCTGACCTTTTATTATAATCTTTTATAGCAAAAAATCATATAAAATAACATAAATCAGAATATATATGAATATCAATAAAATTCTTTGGAATCCGCGATAAGACTGGCGCGCTGAATCATATAAAATATAGCGTATAAATTATCGGGTTTGGAACC
>APFE031599808.1:43496-65836 GCA_000404065.3 Pinus taeda | reverse complement strand
AACTTAAATTTCCAATTCACATAATTTTCTCCATCAAGTTTGGTGGATTCATTCATATAATTATCAAGCAATAAATTTGCCATGATAAAAAAACTTCCTCCAATCACCAAAATGCCACCAAATCTAAATCTCAGAAAACTCACACATGCATCATAAAAAATCTTTTCCTTTTCCCTATTAAAAAATTTCCACTTTTTTTTTTTAAGTTGCAAATATATATTGCAAGGTAAAATAATATACTGTAGCTTGAATATAGAATTAACCAGTCAGACATAAACTCATTTCTGACATTTATGTAGTTGGTAGAAGATAAGTTCTTCCTAAATTAGATTGAACTCTTTACCAAAATTAACTAAAGGCCGGAACTTCATATATGTAGACCACAAAATTGATTTTTTTTCATATCCAGGCACAAGTTCAAAATTATCATACTTCATCAATGAAACTAGAGACCCTTAAATCTTCCAGCCCACAAATTTTAATTTAAGAGATCAAAACACAGATGACTCCAAACTTAAGCACCCACAAATCTCAGACCTCGTAACTTAATGTGTCTTTACATAACATTCAAGCCTTCGGTTTCTTCGCTGTAATCTTTCAAAAAAAAGAGCTGGAATTTCAAAACCTTAAGCATCAGCCGCACCAAAACTTAAAAAACATCACTTATGAGCATAAAATAGGGCATACCAGCGTTTTAACGCACAATCACAGAACTTACTCAAATGCCATTCTCTGCCACAGCCGCCACACTCACGAATACAGGAACTCAACTGCCGCTCACCATATAGCAACACACAGCTTCACAACTCATGGCTCACATAGCTCTCGATCACACAACGATACACAGCTTCAAGCTACAGCTCACAGCTCACTTTACAGCGATATCTCACCCACTCTGATCGCTCGACTTGGGCTCTCACACTCAGCCCTCAACCTTGCTCTGATACCATGTAAGGATCAGAGGCGCACAACACACCAACACCAACTCTGAAACACTGAACACAAGAACACACCTCTATTCATCAGTTAATAGGTATATATACAAGCTGGAGAAGTTTCTGGAGACGGGTTCAGTCGGTGGCTTACTGGAGAAGCTTCAATGAATCCGACGACTTCTAGAACTTCATTGAATGCAGCCGCTGGTTTCTAGATCTAGCATTAAATTAGGTGGTTGGAATTACATCTCCTTTCCAACACTGGGAGTTTTTCTCAAATACGAGTGCCATGTGAGAGGACTTCATCCCACGGCAAAAACCTTTAAACTCCTTTTAAAGTTTTTGGTTCCTGCATAAAGATTATTTTCATCATTTTAGATCATAACTGATGGGTTTGTTGTTGTATTGTGACAGGTTGAATTCTGGATATGTCTGCTGCTGACACTTTTTGCGTACTTACCAGGAATAATATATGCCATCTATGTTCTCGCCAAGACAGATTGAGAGTGGATACTCTATTTTTTGGAGCCTGGTGCCATGTAAATCTTGTTATGATCTAAACAGAATTGAAATATTTTATTCACTTGTTTGTTTATGCATCTGCTGCTGCTGTTTTTATCAGAGAGCCCACTGCATTGAGCAATATGTTTGTTTTCTTCATTTCTGTAAATGATATTTTCAGATTCATACCAGGATCATTTATTATTATTTTATGAGATATTATATACTTGCAAGTATACAATATACAATTGAGATTGATGCTAAAGGCTTAGCAATCAATATATAGCTTCACATGGTTTTTCTAATGTAATTATAAATACATGGAAACAAATCTTTCAATGTTTTGAAATCTAGTTTTGTGTAGATTACGAAATAATTTATGTTTTCATTTTAAGGAACCAAAAGATGATTTTAACCAAAAAAACCAACCAAATGATGATTTAGGTAAGAAGGGTCTTTCTATGGTCTTCCTAAGCCATGAATAAGGGATCCTTCAATTGAAAAATGCATCCTTAAGTTGTGGAAGCCATTTGTTAGATCCATATTGAGTATTTGTTCTATTTCTTTCCCCATTTACAGTGAAAAAGCAGCAATTGATCTTTTTGTTTCCCCACTTACAATGAAAAACTATCCATTCTTTAGTGCTGTCCATGTTCCAGTGGATTTGAGTCCTAATTATCAAACTTCACCATTTAATAATTTACTACATTCACTCTTTCTAAAAGCCACATTCATAAACGAAATAATGATGATAATATGGTTCAACCTCCGAGCTACCTTCTAAGTAGCTCTAGGGTGCTAAGTGCAAGGAGGGCCTTGCACCAACTTAGAGCAGTCACTTACCACTCGAGTGGGGGCTGCATGAGTAGCTAGAGTACAGAGCTTCCCCTGATATGTTCACATGGTTTAGGAAATAGATAGGTCTCATTTGTGCATTGAAACTCGATTGTATTGACCTCAGAGAAACCATTTGCTCCGAAATTCCGTGGTATTTTGAGATTGTGATATTTTAACATTAAAATATCTCAATGTATATCTAAATGTGATATTAAGATTTTTCAAGTCAACCCTTTCAATGTTGAAGTGTTTAACATAAGCTTGTATTAAAAGGAGATGAATATTTATGCAATGTCATTAGAAAACATATAATATAATATTGACAATAAAAGATCATAAAATAATGTGTTGTTTTGTGTCTAAATCTTGGTCTCAGGTCTGCCAACACTATGCAGTCTTACGGATCACATCCTTAAGTATCACTACAGTGCTATCTATCTTGGATCTGTTAAAGCACTCACCATTGATTCAGCAAGAAGCTACTCAGAGGGCAACATTTCAGAGCAGTCACTTCCCTCTTGATTAGCAAGAGAACAGAGCTTCCCCGGATAGGTTCACATGGTTTAGGGAATAATCTGTGCATTGGAACTCGATTTTATTAATCATCGAACCGTTCTCACACAAATAGTTTTAAGAGGATCTACACTTTGCAATGGCAACCATTTGACAAGTTTTCAGATAATCTCCTCAAACACAGAAAATGAGTTTGGGAATTTGCTCCAAATTCGATAGTTATTTGATATTATGATCATCATTGGAATATTCTACATTAATCCCTTTCAATGTTTAAGTGTTCATTATATGCTTGCATATTAAAGAACATGTTTATATGTCAGTAGAAATATGGAATAATGACAATGAAAAGAACATTCAATGATGTATTGTCTTGTCGGTAAAAAATTTTGGTCTCAGGTCTGCCAAAATTATGCAGTGCTGTGAATCACCCAGGATAAGTAACAAGTTAACCAACATGTTTAGCACTCAACAGGTAACATACCAAGTTTCTGAATCTCATATCAGACGTATTAGATGTATTGGAAGTTCATAGAAGGGAATGTACATACAGTGGAATATCAAGCAAATTTAATGCATAATTCTCCAAGACACAAAGACAGTGAAGAATTCTCCAATTGGTGAACTTCTGTACATCACATTGTACAGCAAGTGGTCGCAGGTTGCAGTGTACAGTCGGTCTCTCGGATTAAGAACTTGGTTGAATCTTGAGCCCAATATCACCCCTGGATTTATATCTTGGCTTAGAGACGAGGGAAAGACACTCAAATATATATTGGAATAAAACACTCAAATTACTGATCTGAACTCAAAAAATGTTGGATGGTGGTGCATATAAAAAATTATTCAAAACTATCAAATTTGCAGAAAACGATTATGACTCCAAAGAATAGGAAAATTGCTCAAATTCTCCAGAAACGAAGTGAAAACTTACTCGGAAATTTGGAGCCAAGCCTTAACTGCGTGGTGGTTTCTTCGGAGGTTCACATTGTAAAAAATAGTTGAATAAGCTAACCATATCAGATTTCCTCTCTGAAACTTCTCATTATATTTTTGCTGTTCCATATAAAACGAAGTTCTGGTGACTTTGTCCAAGGGCTCGAAGTTGTATTGACTTGTCATAAGACAGCAACTTGATCACATTTTCCTGCGATCTCTATTGCAATGTTGCCGATCTGAATTTACACTGAAAAGAGAAACAGAATACCCCATCTGAACCCGATTTGAAAATCGGTGAAAATGTTCTATTTTCTGGCAAAATCTGGAGGAAACCTCGGCAGAAAGTTAAGTGCCCAGCATGGTTCCACAGGTCAAAGTTTCAAAAGCATCGTTCAAAGTTTCAAAATGGCTTATTTTCTGGTTCCCAACTTAGTGTTTCAAAAGCAATTGTTCCTCTCTGCTCCAGGGATTTTGAGGCTTATGAAGTTAACCAAAACCTTAGAAAAATCCTCAGCCAGCGTTCTAGATTTTAATATCCTTTTGCTTTGAAGGCAGTAATTAGGATAAAATTTGGATTAGTGTGGAATTAGGATAAAATTTGTGGAAAATGGCTTATTTTCTGGCAAAATTTTAAACAGAAAATTCAGCAGAAATTAAAGTGCCCAACATAGTGTTTCAAAAGTATCGTTCCTCTCTGCTCCATGGGTTTTGAGGTTTAATGAAGTTACCCGCACAACCTTAGAAAAATCCAGAACTGGCCTGGATCTACTAAGAAAATGAGTTCTAGATTGTAATTTCCCTTTGCTTTGAAGGCAGCAAGCGTTCAACGGATTAGTGCGGAATTAGGGTAAAATTTGTTGAAAAATTAAAATGGCTTATTTTCTGGCAAAATTTTAAACAGAAAATTCAGCAGAAATTAAAGGGCCCAGCATAGTCTTTCAAAAGCATCGTTCCTCCCTGCCCCAGGGGTTTTGAGGTTTATGAAGTTACCCACACAACCTTAGAAAAATCCAACAGCCTGTATCTACTAAGGAAATGAGTTCTGGATTGAATCCATTAAGAAAATGAGTTTTTTTCACTGTTGTCGATAGAACCATATACCAGGCCGGGAATTAGCAAGCAACAACCCAAAAGTACAGAGCATAAAGTTTAGATTTCTGAGTAGGCAATCAGAGAACAATTCTGCAATAGGTTTGCATTAGTTAACTGCAATCAACAAACTCGACATATTAACAGAGATAAGCGCTTAGTACAGAAACTCTGGGAGGCATCCACATACGTGATCATTTATGTAGAGAAAGCTCTCCAGAGTCCACAACACCCAGTAATATAATCTCTGATTAAATGCTGTAAAGAGATTATATCTTACACGGTTGCTGTTGTAAATATCTCTCTTTAATCTCTAAATTTTGTAATACCTGATTAAATCTGATAATATTAGGATGATATATTTTGACAGATTTCATTTTGATGTAAATGTTCATATTAATTTAATATATTGTTAAAGCTCTTCTGCACCCAACATGGATTTTGATGGCTACACAAGTTTGCTCGCTCCATGGAAAAGTTGTAATCGGATTTGGGAAGTTTTTTATTTTTTTAAATAAATGTTGTTTTGATTTTTCTGATTTGGTGATTGAATTATCCAATTACCAGTAATTATAAGAAGAGTGCGGAGAGTGGTACTACATCGCTCCATAGAAAAGTTGTAGCGGGATTTAGAAAGTTTCTTATCTTTTTAAATAAATATTGTTTTGATTTTTCTGATTTGGTGGTTGAACTATCCAATAAACAGTAATTATGAAAAGAGGGGGAGAGTGGTAGTACACCGCCCTAAAGTATGGGCGATGTACTCATCTAAAGGTTTCCAAAATTGACCCTGCAGTCCAAGTCCAAGATAAGACCCTTGATTTTCTAGTGTAGCTAAAGCATATGGTTGACCCTGCAGTCCAAGTCCAAGATAAGACCTTTGATTTTTAGTGTAGCTAAAGCATATGGTTGGGTGGAGAGCGGACAACCAAATGAAACAAACCAAGAGATAGAGCAAAGAGAGACAGACGAGAACTTAGAAGAGAAAGAGGTAGGAGAGAGCAACCAAGAAGACCAGAGAGCATGTGGAAAATGGGTTAATTTCTGGCAAAATTTTAAACAGAAAATTTAGCAGAAATTAGAGTTTCCAGCATAGTGTTTCAAAAACATCGTTTCTCTCTGCCCCATTACCCAAAACCTTAGAAAAATCCTGAACCAGCCTGGATCTACTAAGAAAATGCGTTCTAGATTGTAATATCCCTTTGCTTTGAAGGCAACAAGCGTTCAATGGATTAGTGCGGAATTAAGATCAAAATTGTTGAAAATGGCTTATTTTCTGGCAAAACTTTAAACAGAAAAAATCAGCAGAAATTAAAGTGCCCAGCATAGTGTTTCAAAAGCATCGTTCCTCTCTGCCCCAGGGGTTTTGAGGTTAGTGAAGTTACCCAAAACCTTAGAAAAACCCTACAACACTCTGAATCTACTAAGAAAAGTTCTGGATAGAATCCAGTTAAGAAAACGAGTTTTTTTCACTGTTGTCAATAAAACCATATAGAAGGCCGGGGATTAGCCGGCAACAACCTATAAGTACAAAGCATAAAGTTTTGATTTCTGAGTAGGCCATAAGAGAGAAATTCTGCAACGGGTTTGCATTACTTAACTGCAATCAACAACCTCGACATATTAACAGAGATGAAGCGAATTGTACCGAAAGTCACGGAGGCATCCACATACATGATAATTTATCCACATACATAATAATTTATGTAGAGAAAGCCCTCCACAACACCGAGTAATGCTGAACACAGATTACATCTTACACTGTTGTTATTGTAAACATCTCTTTATAGTTTTCAAATTTTGTAACAGGTGATTAAAATTGATAATATTAGGATGACCGAGGATGGATACTTTGACAGACTGCATTTCGAAGTAAATGTTTATTGTAATTTAATATATTGCTAACTCTGAAGAATAGAGTAATCAACGAGAGAAGCTTGCTCGAGGGAATAGCTATGAGGGGAAATTTGAAAGTTTCTTAATGTTTTGATTTTCTTAATTTGGTAGTTGAACTATTCAATTGAGCAATTATGAGAGCAATTACGAGAAGAAGGATGAGAGTTGTACTAGACCTCTCCCCATGAACAAATGGTACGATGATGAATGCAAGACTCTACATCGAGAACTTCGATATGCTTTCATCCACTCTCAACCCTCCTACTCCAAACTCAAATCCTCTTATCGTCGTCTTTTTCGTCACAAGAAACGACTCTTTGTCTCCCATAGAAGATGGAAACTTTCTGCTCTCCTTGTCCATTCCCCTAAACAATTATGGCATACCATCCGTCCCCGACGATCCCCTATTCCACCTGACCTCGACCCTACATCTATGTTCTCTTACACTTCCAACCTTTATGATATTCTTGGGCAGGCCCAAATTCATGTTACCTCCCCACCCTCTTCCTGTTATCTATTCTCAGACAGAGATATTAGAGAGGCCATTTGGGTGATGAACAACGACAAAGTCGCTGATGAGGAAGGCTACCAAGCAGAGTTCTTTGAGCACGGTTTCCGTGCTTGGGTTAGCTATTTGGCTGATCTCTTCAACCATGTAGTTCGTGAAGTTTTTCCACCGACATGGGCACACCACATCATCCATCCGATCCACAAATCAAGTTCCATCTCAAATCCCAATAACTACAGAACGATCATGGTGGGTCACACGTTCTCGAAGTTGTATGCCATTGTTCTACATAGGAAGCTCTCTAGTGACCTTGAGCAGAGACAACTCAGAGCTAGGGGACAGGCAGGTTTTCGACCGGATCATCAAACCATTGACCACATTTTCACCCTTCGCGCCGTGATTGAGGAGGCACGACACCGCTCTTCGAAAGTCTACTGCTGTTTCGTAGATTTTTGGAAAGCTTTTGACTCTGTTCCAAGGGAGGCCTTGCTCACGAGACTCAGAGATATTGGCATTTTTGCAACCCTATTGACCGCTATTATGCACCTATATGAGTCCGTTCTGGGTCGTCTTCATGCAGCCCATCGGATGTCTTATTTCATTCGAAGCAGTAGTGGGGTTAAACAGGGTTGTCCAATGTCCCCTACCCTGTTTGGGATCTATATTGATGAGTTGGAAGCATTTCTACACAAGCATATCCAGAACACTGATGGTTGCCTTCTTCACCAAGTTCTAATATCTATTCTACTCTTTGCTGACGAAGTGGTCCTCCTCTCCTCATCCCGAGAAGCATTACAGAGGCAATTGGAGCCTTAGCTCTGTTTTGTGACCATCGACAGTTGACGGTCAACCTAGGTAAAACCAAGGTTATGATCTTCAATGGGGTGAAGAAAACCTCAGACCTTCACTTTCTATTTAGAGGGGAGGAGATTGAGATCACCAGAGTGTATACTTACTTGGGTTGCAATTTTTAGGTCCCCGCTTCAGTTTGCGACCAATGCTTTAGCCTCGGATCAACAAAGGATATGGATCCTTAGCCCTTCTCGAGAGACAGTGCTTTCAACATCACTTCCAGGACATCTCGTCCAAGATGAGCCTCATGGACACCTTGATTTGTCCCACTGTTCTATATGGCTCAGAGATTTTGGGACTGTCTTTACTTGAGTCAAACTGGGCTTCAGCTGAGAGAGTCTAGATTCTTCTTCTCTGCTGCATCATTAGGTGCAAACTGACAGCGCCGCAGCACATCATCTTGGCAGAGTTTGGAGCTCAGCCCTTTCGGCTTGAGATGGTCTTTAGATTGGTTTCATTCTTGCATCGTGTCCAGGGCTTGGCAAACTCGATAAAGAGTAGGGACCATTACCCTTACTTGGCATATTGCTCTTCTGAGACTATTTCCTGTTCTACCCCTCAGGCTGAGCCAGATGTTGGTTTACAGGCATTTCAAACCTCTTAGAGTCAGTGGGAGTTCAGTTGGATTGTCTCCCTCCTTTCTGATATTCCTTAGATGCTCCCGGTCACCTTTTACCTACTAAACAGGAGCTAAACAAGATCATCAGGGAGGACATCTACAGGCAGTTTGTCCAGGTCACCTAGGTCATCCTCTAGGAGGGTTGCACCCAAAGATGGCCTTCTATGTTGAGCACTTCTTGGAGTTGAGAGATGGGCTCATTGTTCGACCCTAATATACATTTCACCACTAGATGCATGCTCTTCGCATTCCTCTAGGCTAGTTCAGAGTAGGTTCTCATAGACTTCGGGTAGAGATAGACCACCAGGTGGATAGATTAGACAGACTTTTCCAAGTATGTCATTTACAGGAAGTGGAGACCAAGGTGCACTTCATCTTTGGATGCCCTGTCTACTACGAGATCAGAGGAAGGTTTCATTGCTTGTTCAGAGATTCTCGGACCCTCGCTGACTTTTTCAGGTACCCCGATCAGAGATGTTTGGCCCTATATATGCAGGAGGCTCTTAGGTTCCGAGTGCATATTCTTCAGCCTCCCATCAGACCAAATCCCACATAGAGGATCACAACATTTTTCAGGGTACTACCTTCAGACAGGGGCACCAAGAGATCGATTGATACCAGTACGTATCCAGACTCCAGATCAGTGACGATCCATGGGACCTCACCTTGCTACACGAGATCTCATCAGCAGTTCCGTCTCAGATCCGTTCCTGGGAGACAGACTAAGTCCTCCAGCATTCAGAAACGTGTGAACCCCCCCAGGACACGATTTAGTGGATAGTCTGCACTTGCCATTGGCTCTTCATCGGGCCAACAGACATTATTGAGTTTCTTCAGCGTTATTCATTCAGCCTTAGATGTTAGGAGAGATGGGTCTGATCCTCAGACCTATTAGGTCCTGGATCTTCTCCGCTAGAGCCAGATGTTGATTTACTTCATGCATTGTATCTTTGATTTACTTCATGCATTGTATCTTTTATAGGAGACCGTTTGGTTCTCCCGCTTTGTATATACATCAGTGCACTCAACAGTCCCTTTGACCTACTTTGTGGTCATTACCCAGACATAAATATAGTTATCTTATCTTATCTCCATGAGGTATGGGCAACATCTGGGGCTTTCCAACATTGATGACACAGTCCAAGACATGACCCTTGATTTTCTCATGCAGCCGAAACATATGGTTGGGGGAGAACAAACAATGAGACGAAACAAACAAAAAGTCAAAGAAAATAGAGAGATGAAGGAGAAAAGAAGATAGAAAGGAAAAAGAGAAGAGAAAGAGCGACAAGAAAGCAACAGAGAAGCCCAGAGAGTGTTTGCAACTGTCCCAAAAAAAGTCGTTGAGAATGAAATAGAACCACACATGGGCACTGAGTTAGTGACTCTGAACATAAGAACATTGAAAGCCTTTTAAGTCATCAAATTCTGGCATGTAAGGCATTGGGAAAAAGAACAATCGAAGAAATGCTACATCAAAAGGCTCCATTTCGTGTTGTGCATGCCCATGACAACCATATTTTGTTGTGTTATTAGGCCCTAACTTAGTAAATGAAAACCATAATCTTGATTTATGTAGGTGATGGAGAGTGTACTTCATGTCCTTTATCTTCATTTGAAACCTTGTTGAGCCTTAAGTGAAGCTTTCTCTTAAGACATTGGATCTGGCTCGGGGGTGGCCAATGACAAGAAAATTGTAGTGTAGTCGTGTTTATGGTTGGTGGAGAGGGATTTTCCTTCTTTAGTTTCCAACAAGCTTAAGAGAAATAGATAAATATATCTCTTTCTTTGTTAATGAAATGAAATTGTTGTTCAATACTTCATGAATATTATCTATGCTTGTTTACTATGTGTGTTTGTCAAGATAACTTGAAGGATGTGAGGAATGGTTTTTGGTTACAAGTTATTATTTCTCATATGTTTGACCTCTGCATGCAAAAGTATTTTCTTTGAGTTATATTTCCTATGATAAATAAGAAAGATTGTGAAGTGGAATTTATATGTTGGTATGTGCTTCCAAGCTCTTTATGTGTGTTGTAATGTGACCAACCTTTATCGAGCTAATTTTTTAATTTTACAGTTGACACCTTATCCTCATTTTGAATGAAAGGAATTTAAAGTCCTTCTCTGCTTAAGAGTAATTTGTCCCTTTAGAGATAAATAAGATACTAGTCTCTTTGTTCCAAGTGTTAAAAGTGTGAAGTTTGATGTTCTAGTACCAAAGGAGTGAGAAGAACCCTCATTTAGTTGGGTGAAGTTGTGGATTTAGCCATTGACCATCTTTTGGCTTCTTGAGAAAATGCTAAGTTGGAGACAATGTTTTGGGATGCCTTCATAGGCTAGATAAGTTTTTATAGCCACCATAAGTTTTTTGGGCAAGTCCTGTTAATTTTTCATAGGGCGACATTGTTCTTTGTTATGATAGTTGCATTTCATCATTAATACATTAAGTTCACCCCATATCATCATTGCATTATTCAGATATACACCATTATACATCAACATATGCAATTACATAGAAAGAAACAACATCATCATCACCATCAATGCAGCAAATATAAGAGGAACAATAGAAGAAAGCATGCACACATATACATACACCAGGATTGGTTCCAGACCAGGGAAAAACCCACTATGGGGAAAACCCTTGCAAATCTTCTTCTTCTTAGATCGTCATCAAATGATGCAACAAAAAGAGAGTACAATGTTCCATAACTTTATCTATGCAGCAAAACAATAATGATATCTACGAAACAGATCTAATCATGCTAGGAATTGGAACCCTCATACTGATGGCTGTAATGTGTTGTCACAAATTGATGTTAACTGTTGTATACTATTGTTAATGTGCCAAACTCTGTTGAGCACTGTTGTCACTATCAATGAGCCCAATACATATGTTTGCAGTGGAAACTAACAAATCATATCTATAGATCTACAGATCTGTATGATAGTAGAGAGAAATGTAGATCTATCCGATCACTAAAGTCAACTGAAGCTAATATGTCAAACTCTAGATCTGAACTCTAGTCTCTTTCATTAAAATTGTCCATGTGCGACATAAACTCCCTAGTCACTCTTTCGAATACTGTGCGAGGGAGACTGTAACTGCTCAATCACTCTCAGGAATTCTTTATGCGTGTAACTGTAGCACAATACACCTAACCCAGAGTTTCTCCCTTACAGTTGATGTGCGAGCGACTAAGATGTCCTGGTAGCTCTCAAGACTTCCTTGTGCGGGTGACTAAGATGTCTTGGTAGCTCTCAAGACTATCCTGTGCGAGCAACCAAGGACCTGAACCTTCCGATCTACCTTTGAAGCCATAGACACTCCCATAAGGCTTTGTGCTAACGTCCAAGGGTCTATAGTCGCTCTCACAGGCTTACGTGCCAACGTCTAGGGACTAGAATGCCATGTTCTGTGCCAGCGACTGAGATCCAGAATACCCTAACCTAGATCGAACCTTTCACCTGTGATTTCGAACCCTTGAACGAACTCCTTTTGTCGAACCTGTGCGAACCAAGACAAAAGATAAAAGAAGATGTGTCCAAATGATCTTGAGGTCTCTTCTATTTATATTTTTTCCTGAGGGTTAACTTGGGGTTAAGACTAATTCAAGTAGTTACTCATTTGGTTAGAGCCAACCCATTCCACAATACGTGTATGAATAAAATAATTTGTAACTCAACTTTCGCTTAACCAAATTGGGTGATATTTAGGTCAATTTTGGTCCTCTCGAAAAGAAGAATCTAATGCAATCATTATCTTAGTCATTTGAGTTGTCTAAGGTGGAATTTTACCACATTTGAAAAAATTAATATTGCCTCTCAACTAGGGAGAATTCCACCTGCCAATATCTGTCCATCGAACAATATCATCATGGATCATATCTTTCATGTAGTCATCGTGCCATGTCTATCACAAATTATCATTGTACATCTTGATCTATCCTTTACTTATTCATGTTTATCTCTTGATTGTTCCTGCTCATTCTTGAATCTAGAAGAAGAAGAATCTGTTACTGGAGGGGAGCTCACGCTACCACCCTTTATCCATCAAGCTGCTATTTGGAATCTTTGTCGGCACGCTGCTACATGGAATTTTTTCATTGGAGAGAAAATCATCAGGGAGAACATCTCAACCTGGAATCACATCGAGGAGCAATAGCTTCCACCCATACCGAGCAATAGGATAAATCATCACACAGGGGAGTAAATGCTCGACCCTGGAATTTCATCGGGGAGACTTACCCTCAACCCGGAATCATATCAGGTCATCTCAACCCATCCTATTTCCTATTGATCTTCCCATCGATGAACCAGAATAGTCATGTGGTAGAACACCTGCATCATAATCGCCTTGGGTTGTACACTCTTAATTCGTTGGCAAGACGAGGAGCAGTACTCCCAACAAGCCCAACTTGTGGGTATCATGCCAACTGGGGCATACTCTATAAAGACCAAGATAGGGTGAGCTACTACTCCAACTCTATGGGTAACAAATAGGGGTAACACCCTATTTTCCAGAGTTCCCTCAACCCCTGGAGCCGTCCATCTCGATTCCTCACCCTAGGAGCTCAAATAGGGTAGGAAGAGTTGGCTCAGTGTCCTTGATCAGCATCACCCTTCATCCAGAGGGGATTCTCAGTCCCAAATGTAACCATATCATATCCAGATCATGCTCAAACAACTCTCTAAGGAACTTTTGTATCTTGCCTCACAACTAGCCATGCTAGTAGCATCATGATCAACCTCGGTCATGCTATGGACTTCTCATCCAAGATATCATGGCAGATCTCATACTAAAGCAACATCCAAATGTTCTTATCAACAATAATCTCAAATATCAACAATACATCTATGAAGACACATACCATAGGAGAAATATCTCATTCTCAAAATATAATACCTTATACAGATATTTCAAATCATGCTCGATGGAATCTCTATGTGAGTGAAGTAGTTCAATCATGAATTTACTCAGGTTCTATGCACATCATATGTATACTGATGGTTGTTCAAAAATAGAATCAACAATACTTCAATCAACTGTCGGATGCCATGCCAAGTTAAACAACATCTTTGAACTTCAAATCACAGTATCAAGGATTTACAAAAGCATTTTCCAATAACTTTTCAATATGGAATTTCTTTCCAAAATTCCATAAATCAATTCATCATGCCATAATACATCATTTCGGGCTTCAGAAGCCATCTCCCTCTGATTTAGATCATCAAAGGATCATCACTTGTCACAAGTAAATCATCAGGATATAAAATCAAAACTATAATCAACATCAAAGCCATATCTTGTAACTCATCATCTTAACTTCATCAGATAAGTGTCAAATATAGATATATCTAGATTGCAATGCTCTAAGCATAATGCCTTCCTAAGCCATCATAATCATCCTTACATAAATCAATGTTGTATCATCGTATCAACAAAATCAACTCATCAGAGTTTAGAAACCATATTACGACCATTATCAAAGCCATCATTATCGTAGTATTAATAATTTCAACCAGGGGACAGGTAGAGTTCATATCAAGTCACGACTTCATTTCTTATTATGCCAACAAGTTGTCATCAACCACGCATTATCAATCCGAACTTTATCAAGTCATTCTCATAATCATAAAATAAGTCTTTTCTTTCACTAGGTGAAATTCATACATCAAGGACAACTATCATTACCTCAACCATTTTGCTAAGAATAAGGAGGCCAATCTCCACATAGGTCATCATGCGCACATAGTATTGATATAAGGGAAAATCAACAATCGTCAAATCAGATCACTAGACATCAGGTCAAGTCCAAATTGCTATTATAGAGAGATCTATAGTCAAAGCATATCTTAGTCATCGATTCAAAGTTATTTTCAAGCATAATGTCAAATTTTTTTCATATATACTAGTAATGCCAAATCATGCCCACCTCCTGTAGCACAAATGTAGTGAAATATCTATATGTATGTCCTGGTCACCTGTAAGCACAAGTTCAGTTTGCATGTTCATATTATGGAAAATATTCAAGCTTTTCTTGCTAGAAGATCTTGCTATTATCTGCAATACATCTATGGTACTGACATCTTCCATGTGACCATCTGATTTCATGCACAATACTTCATTATATGATCATCTTTTTAACCCAATAATTTCAGAAACTAGTTAATAGTGGCAGATTATGTTAGAGACACTTTGATTCAGAATTCAAACAACTTCAAAAAGCTCTACATGGTGGTCAAGAACAATCAAACATCTAGTCGCTCCCTTCAGGTTAGCATGAGAGCGACTTTGGTTGCCTAAACGCTGTCTAGGCCATAGCATGCGAGCGTCTAGGGAGGAGAACTCCTAGATCTATGACTGTGTCTACAACATAAACCCTAATTTTTTTATATGGGATTTAGATCTAAGACCGTTGTAGATCAATACTGTCAAATCTTCAGCGACATATAATACAAATAGTAATAAGGCTAAGAATCTTGAGAAGAGATTCTCCCTCCTACTGGGGATCTGCATCATTCCTCTTCATCCATGTAAGAAACCTGTCTCGAATTTAGTCATGCAACCGCAGATCTGTTAGATCATAAACATATGGCTATCAACACCGAGACATCAATCTTTCATCAAAGGTTTAGACTCAAAGTAGCAGATAGATCTCAAACACAATAACACTTTTGATCAAGTCACTCCATCAAGTTAGGACATTCATTTTAACCACGATCATAGTTAGCAAGAGATCTGCTTATCAATCTTACACTTATACTTCTCACATCAAGGTTACCATGCTCTTCATGACTAATGATATCAGGTTAGATCATTCAATAAATCTTTATCAAAACAACAAGAGTTTCAATCATGCTTATCATAAGTATTACCAACAAACTCATGTATAGGAGTCAATGAACTATCCTTCTATATGAAATCCATCATGACAAGTATCAAGAGTATCATTTTCTAGAGCCAAGGTGCTAGCCTTCTTTATAGGATCATGATATCTAACAGAGAGATCATATATGTTAGCCAAACATCGAGTGTACCAATGTATCAACATTAAATAGCCTCATGGAATTCAAGAAGGTTAGAAATGTTCAACACCAAGTGAATAATTTCATCATATGAGACATATATCTAAGTCACTTTCATATACATGTATGAGCCATTAAAGAAAGAGAAATTCTCATCATACCTTAGGTATTACTGTGCCAATAGCTGAAACATACCATGCATACCTTGTGGTATTACCCATGCACCTTTTTCATTAGACATAGGCCACTTGAATCACTTTGTCATCTTTTCATCAAGTACCTCTTTGTCTCTTTCCAGATTTGCATCCCAAAATGATCCTCAAGAAGGATCTACTCATCACATCTGATCAAGGAGGTTAGAAACATCCATATACTCAAATAAATATGCAGGAAGTACAACCAATAAACATAATCATAAGATCCAACAAGTAAGAAGCATCATAAGTCAAGAAATACTTATCTTCAATGAGAGGTGATCTTCTCCTTCTTGAACCAATCTTTAAGAGCCATCAATGTCCATGGTCCATATACCAATGTTGCCTTCAAGTATCCAACCAGATATTCTAGGGATTATCCCATCTAGGGTTTCACGAATCTTCCTCAAGTGCTTGACCATCTTTACATAAACCATGCTAGAGTTTCATATATCTAATCTCAAGCCTTTTCCATAAACCAGGGTTTTCTCTCCAACCCTAACCTCATATAATCCATCAAACCCTAATCATCAATATGCCTAGGGTTATCTTCAAACCATAGAATTATTTTAGTTCTCCACCATCCTCTTCTTGCTTCCATCGAAGGCGTCATCATCACGGTGATCTCCATGACTTTTCTTCATCCTAACTCTGATACCATGTTAATTTTTCATAGGGTGACATTGTTCTTTGCTATGATAGTTGCATTTCATCATTAATACATTAAGTTCACCCCATATCATCATTTCACTATTCAGATCTACACCATTATACATCAACATATGAAATTACATAGAAAGAAACAACATCACCATCATCATCAATGCAATGAAATATAAAAGGAACAATAGAAGAAAGCATGCACACATATAGAGACACCATGATTGGTCTGAGACTAGGGCAAAACCCATTATGGGGAAAACTCTTGCAAATCTTCCTCTTCTTAGATTGTCATCAAATGATGCAGCAAAAAGAGAATACAATGATCCATAACTTTATCTATGCAAAAAAACAATAATGATATCTATGAAACAAATCGAATCATGATAGGAATCAAAATCCTCATATTGATGGATGTAATGTGCTAGCACAAATTGATGTTAATTGTTGTATACTGTTGTTACTGTGCCGAACTCTACTGAACACTGTTGTCATTGTCAATGGGCCCAATACATATGCTTGTAGCAGAAATTAACAAATTAGATATATAGATCTCTATAATAGTAGAGAGAAACTTAGATCTACCAGATCACTAAAGTCAATTGAAGCTAAGATGTAAAACTCTAGATCTGAACTCTGGTCACTTTCATCAGAACTGTCTGTGTGTGATTGAAACTCCCTAGTCGCTCTTTCGGATACTGTGTGAGGGAGACTGTAAATTATCAATCGCTCTCTGGAAGTATTTCTGCGTGCGACTATGGCACAATACACCTAACCCAGAGTCACTCCCTTACAGTGGTTTTGTGAGTGACTGAGATGTCATGGTCGCTCTTAGGAATACCCTGTGTGAATGACCGGGGACCTGAACCTTATGATCTGCCTTTGAAGCCATAGTCGCTCCCATAAGCCTTTGTTCCAGCGTCCAAGGGTTTATAGTCGCTCTCATAGGTCTATGTGCCAGCGTCGAGGGACAAAAATTCCCTATTCTGTGCCAACCATTGAGATCCAAAAGACTCTAACCTAGAGCGAACCTTTTTCCTGTGATTTCAAACCCTTGAGCGAACTCCTTCTGTCGAACCTGTGAAAAACAAGAGAAAAGTGAAGAGAAGATGTGTCCAAATGATCTTTAGGTCTCTTCTATTTATAGGTTTCTTGAGAGTTCACTTGGGGTTAAGACTGACCCAAGTAGTTACTTATGTGGTTAGAGCCCACCCATTCCATAATACATGTATGAATAAAATAATTCATAACTCAACTTCCACTTAACCAAATTGGGTGATCTTTAGGTCGATTTTGGTCTTCTCGAAAATAGGAATCTAATGCAATCATTTTCTTGGTCATTTGAACTGTCCAAGGTGGAATTTTACCGCACTTGAAAAAATTAACAAGTCCTTGCCATGTCAAAATTAGTTTTAGACCTTTGAAACATGCCTAAAGAGTTTTTTAGAGGTTTTTGTAATTAGAGGATGACCATTTGAAATTTAGGGATTACTCTTTGGGATTTTCAGAAATTCGGGGTTGGAAGTCCTTAGCTTAAGTCCTTGTTCACATGGCCAACATGGCTCATGGCCAAGATCTACCTGAAAGTGTTATTTAGAGTCTACAAATTATATTAGCCACAATAAAATGGCACACAAAATTATACACATAAAATACACAATATTTACGTGGTAAAACCCTGACAACTTGTCAAGGAAACATCCATGGGCAAGGAAATTAGGTTTTATTATTCAAGGGAATTATTACATTCATGCTTACCATACAACCTCCTTATCTCTCGAAACATATATGAGGTAGGATCCATTACAATAGTTCTGGTAACTATATTTTAGTTTGTAAAACTAAATAATTGCAACAACATTTACTTGCGTAAACATAAAATTTACATTAATACTAATTGTTGTCAGATTTTAACAATCTCCACCATGAATATTTTATTTTATTTTATTTATTTATTTATTTCTAATGCCTTGCCAAAGTCCTATCACCTATTATGTAAACCAAGAGAAGCGAGACACCACCACAACTTCTCTATCAACATTGGTTTTGTAAATATGTCTACACAATTTTCTTGAGTGTGGAACTTTTTGAGATCTAGTCCACCTCCATCGATAACTTGTCTTACGAAATGGTACTTTATATCAATATGTTTGGTATTGCTATGTTAACATGATTTGTAGCCAAATGTAGCGCACTTTGATTATCACAAAATACAATTATGTTACTCTTCTTTCTCCCAAGTTCACCTAGAAACCTCTTCAACCAAATTGCCTCTTTGCAAGCATGTGAGACAACAATATATTCTTCCTCTGTGGTGGATAAATAAATTGTTTCTTGAAACTTCGACATCCAACTAACGGATCCCACTGCAAGAGTGAAGACATATCTTGAAGTGGACCTCTTCTTGTATACATCACTTGTATAATATGAGTCAATATATCCACAAACATAATCTTTACAAAAATTAAAGGCGATACAATAATCACTTGTTCCTCTAAGATACTGAAGCAACCATTTCACTATAGCCCAATGCTCTTTTTCTAAATTTTCCATGAACCTACTAACAACTCCCATTACATGTGAAATATCAGGTTTAGTACAAACCATCACATACATCACAATTCCTATTGTACTAGCATATGGTACATGAGACATATACTCCTTTTCTTCTTCATTATTAGGAAATAAGCCAGAAGAAATATTATGGGAAGCGAAATGAATATTAATTAGTTTCACATTGTTCATCTTGAGCTTCTCAAGTATTTTTTCTACGTACTTTTTCTTTGAAAACTTGAGCTTACCATTTTTTCGATCTTTGTATTTCAATGCCCAATATTTTTTTTGCAGCTCCTAGATCCTTCATATCAAACCTCCCAACCATTTTAGCCTTCAACATGTTGATCTCTTCCATGCTATTACTTGCAATGAGCATGTAATTAACGTACAACACTAAGATAATGAATATGTCATTCAAAGTTTTAAAGTACACACAATGATCATACACACTTCTAGTATAACTTTGGCTCATCATGAAGGAATCAAACTTCTCGTACCATTGCTTAGTTAACTGCTTTAGGCCGTACAATGATTCCTTGACCTTGTAAACAAATATTTCCTTGTAGTTATACAAAATCTTTTGGTTGTTCCATCTAAATCTCCTCATCCAAATCTCCACACAAGAAAGATGTTTTAACATCTAATCATTCTAACTCCAAGTCAAGGAAAGCAACTAGTGGGATATAGGTTGTGGGATTCTACTGCCCATTTCACTACATCCCAATATTACCATTAATGTTTCTTTTCATTTTGAAAACCCATTTTCATCCAACAACCTTCCTATCTCTCGAGAGTTCTACTAGATCCCACATATTGTTTTTCTCCAAGGCATCCATTTCATCTTTCATCGTTCCTTTCCATTTGTCACTATTCATATTGTAGGTTTTAACCCCATACATAAATTACCTGCATATGAATTCTAAAAAGCAGAAAATAAACAATGGCGAGAGCATAAAATAAAACAGATATACACATAGATTTCCCCTAGATTCCAAAACCGAGACTACCATATTGATTTTTCATTATTTTTCTTTCAATGTTACAATACATATATATACACGTCAAAGCATCCATAAATCCCAATATATTAACCTCAGATTAGAACATAATTGTAGTTCCCTTGACTGTATCTACAAAATACCATGGATAGAAAACCATGTGCCCAAAACCATGTGCGAAATACATGCACAAAACCATAGGTAGGTCTGCCCACCTAATATAGGGTCCAATTTTTTATTTTTTATTTTTTTTATTTATTTTTATTTTTTTTTCCGGAGGCATTGCCACGGACATACATGGGGGATACCGCCCCCTTGTGACCCCCCTGTGCCTGGGGTAGTCATGGAAAGAATAGAGCACACACCCAACAAATATCATTTATTGGTTCATGATAAAAAAGAAGGTTCTTCAACATTAGTAAGCAAAGCGGTAGATGAAACAAATTCAGTATACCTTTTTGGAGCTTTTCTCTCCCGTGTAGACCTTTTTGATGTAGGTTTTGGAACGTCAACATTTTCTCTTTATCTTGGGAATCTTCTTCTTTCTTCCATGTTTTTGTAGATGGTTCTGTCTCAAACTGAATTTGTTGATTTGGTCCTTATTCTTGTTTCACAACATCTTTTGCATGATTTGACTTAGTAAGAGAAGATTCATCAAATATCACATCTTTGCTAATGATGATTTTGTAGGCAGTAGAATCCCACAACCTATATCCCTTAGAACATCATCATAGCCAACTAAAATGCATTTCTTTCATTTAGGGTATAATTTATATCACTGATTATTAGGATTAAAAGTATATGCATCACGACCAAAACCTTTAAATTTGAATAATCACATGGATGGCATGTCCATACATATTCATGAATTTTTCAGTTTATTGCAATTGATGGTGATCGATTCACTAGATAACAAGAAATACTAATTTCTTATGCCCACAACTCTTGCTGCAAATAGACATTTCTTAGTATGCACCTTTCTCTTTCCATGGGTCATGTTCCTGTGTTCTTCCACACCATTTTGTTGAGGGGTATTAACTGTGGTTTTATGTCTTATGATCACAACCTCCTTGCAATATTCTTCAAATTCTAAAGAAGTAAACTTACCTTCGTTATCTGTTCTTAGACATTTGATTGTCCTGCCAATTCTCTTCTCTACCGTAGTTCTAAATTGTTTAAAAGTTTTAAATACAATAAATTTTCTTTTTAATACATAGACCTATACATTTCTAGAAAAATCATTTATAAATGACAGTAAATGTGATGATCCTCTGAAAGAAACAATAGGAGATGGTCCCTAGACATCAAAATGAATGTAGTCAAGAACACCTTTACTGTTATGACTCTTTGTTTTAAATTTATATCTACACTGCTTCTCAAAAATACACTTTTGCATAAACTTAAATTCAGAGATTTCAAATTTGGAACTAACTTACAATCAATCAATATCTAAAGTCCCTTATTACTCATATGCCCCATTCATTGATGCCATAAATGAGTGGACTCAACTGGCTCCTTAGATGCCATTGCTACTTCTTTGATCTGAGTACTTCCCATGAGCTTATAAAGGGCCTCCGTCTTCATAGCTTTCATGACCATTAAAGTGCCCTTGGACACTTTCAACATTCCACTTTGACCTATGAGCTTATAACCACTAAAATCCAACACTCCAAAAGAAATTATATTTTTCTTCAACCTGGGTACATGTCGTACATCTATGAATATTCTCAAATTAAACAATGTAAACTTTGAAACGGGAACTATAAACTTAAAACGGGAATTCTGGCAAAAAAACCTCAGAAAAACATGAAAATCAGTGCTAAAAACGAAAAGTGTGTATACTGGAATGATGGTTTTTTTTTTTAGGGTCAATTTGAAACATGTTTTAAAAATGGCAGTGAAAACGATTTTTTTGTGCAAAAATTGTGCAAAAAACACCATGAAAATGAAAAGTGTTGATATTGGAACGATGACTTTTTTTCTTGGGGTTAATTTTCAACATTTTTAAAAAATGCTAGTGAAACCGAATTTTTATGTGCAAAAATTGTGCAAAAAACACCCTCAAAATGAAAAGTGTTGATGCTGGAATAACGTTTTTTTTTTTTTTGTAGGGTAAATTTTCAACATTTTGAAATAATGGTGTAAAAGATTTTATCTTGACTCTGAAAAACATTAAAATTTCAAAAGAATAATTAAAAACATAAAATTAAA
>APFE031599808.1:21823-38055 GCA_000404065.3 Pinus taeda | reverse complement strand
GGTCGGGCGGTGGCTATCCGATTCCAAGAATCGAATAGCCACCCCCATGGACGACTGAGCGGTGACTATTTGATTCCGAGAATTAGATAGCCACCCACACGGACGGTTGGGCAGTGGCTATCCGATTCCGAGAATCGGATAGCCACCCCCACAGGCGACCACACGGTGGCTATCTGATTCCAAGAATCAGATAGCCACCCCCACAGGTGACCGAGCAGTGGCTATCTAATTCCTAGAATCAGACAGCCACCATTCGGCCGCCCGTGGCAGTGCGACCCAACACCAACAATTTTACAAGAAATAATATCACCCATAAGGACAAAGCCATCATCAACAACTTCATAAGTAGAAAACCAATCCTTATGTAAACAAATATGATGATATGCACCATAATCTAATAGCCAATATTCATAATATTTAGGAGCATCACAGATTGAAAACACTTTATTGATCATACAATTCAACTAGATTTTCCTCTCTTTTTGAATTTTGGGCCTTGGATTCTTGTCTTTCCCAACATTGTTTCTTGAGATGCCCTGATTTGTTGCAAAACCAACATCTTTGTTTATTGTTTTTTCCTTTTGAGTTTCACCTAGAAGAACCTCTTGATTTGTCTCCTCTTTCTCTGGAGCGACCTCTAGCCACCATTGCTTTTGGTGTCGAGGTTTCAACACTTGTTTTCCTTCTCACTTTTTTCAGAAAACAGAGCTCCAAAAGGAACATCAAATTCAAGTGTTTCTATTGTTCTCAAGCTGATAGAGGTTACAAAATGATCCTAAGACTCAAGTAGTGATCAAAAGAATATAACTACCTTATCTTCGCTATCAAGTTTGACATCTATATCATTTAACTAGAAAATAAGTGTCTTAAATACAATTAGATGATATGCAATATTCGTACCTTCTTTCATCTTCAAGATGTACAATTTCCTCTTTAGACAAATCCAGTTCGTCAAGGATTTGGTCATGTACAAACCTTCCAACTTGGTCGATCACCCTGTTGTTGTCACTTCTCTGACAATTTTGAATAAAACATCATCACTGAGAGACAACGAATTGCACTAAGGGCTTTGGCATCCAAGTCTTCCCATTCATTGTTGGTCATTGTCACAAGATTCTTACTCCTACCACCTAATGCCTTATGCAACCCTTGTTGTACTGGTAAATCTCGAGTTTTTAACTTCCACAAGTCAAAATTGTTTTCCCATAAAACTTTTCAACTTCAAATTTTTCATTTTCCATATCCTATATAAAAACTCTTCTCCTAGGATTTTTTTTGTCTTCAATCTTCTTTTTTTAATTAAAAAAATATGTCTAGAAAATATCATTAAGAAATATATATATCTATATATCTATATATATATATATATATAATATATATATATATATATATATATTATAATATATATTATTTTATATAGTAAACCTATATATATATATTTTTACCTGAAAAACTTGGTTCTTTAAAAATTGATTCTCTTATAAAATATCTTCCACAAATTTTTTTTATTTAACATTGTTTTTGTTCTTCAATTTTTAATTTTTATTTTTTTTATTTTTTTTTTGCTATGGTCTATAAAAAAATTACTCTATTCTTATGAAATAGGTGGCTAGGGTTTCTAGTTCTAATTTTGTCCAAAAACCTTTAGCATGTGGTTGCTTCTATGTTCTATTTATCCCAAAAAAACATGGCTTGAATTCTCTTTCTCATGGGTTCATATATGGGCGGATTCAATGCTCTCAAGAAAAATGTGGCATAACTTTTGTCGATGTGCAAATTATGATCGGTTGAAGATAGTTTATGCTTCCAGCAACAACCATCATTTTCTTCCTATTGTGCGACACTCATGACTTTCTGGCAAAAAGATACAATAACAACAAAAAACAATCGTCTTTGGTCCACAAGTCTTCAACCTTCTTGCACTTTCTCCATAACCTTGTCTGCTTAACCCTATAGAACTTGTAAAACTAGTGAACAAGATTGATAGTGCTTTCAAGCATTGACCACAACTCAGTCCTGAGTGTTGTAACATCGGTTTTATGCTCCACAATAAATTTCAGAGGCCCTCTGTATCCCTTTTATCATAGAGGAACTTTCACTCTTCTTGTTTTCAATGGCCATGTGGACGAAAGTCTTCTACTCTTCTAACCTAGAAAGATAGGTTTCAATTTTTCCTTTTTATCCAATTATCCTTTGCATAGACCACAAACTCCTCCCATTTATTTTTGCATCGATTCTTCTAGTGGTTTATCAGTGCATTGGGCTCTTCACACATCTACAAACATTGTTGGCTGCGAGACCACTTGTTATTTAAATTCTGCAAATTAGAATAGTCAGAATAAAATTGGCACACAAAATACACAAGATTTACATGTTAAAGCCATGATAACTCGTCAAGGTAACATCCATGGGAAAGGCAATTAGGTTTTATTATTAAGGAGAATTATTACATTCAAGCTTATCATACAACCTCCTTATCTCAAGGAACATATATGAAGAGGCTTCGTTCCAATATTTTTGGTGACTATATTTTCATTCATAACATTGAATAACCACAACAACATTTACTTGCATAGACATAAAATTTGCATTTACTAATTGTTGTCATATTTTAACAGAAAGGGGGTTTTCAAGTGTTCATACTATCAAGTATTGGGCTATCGGGCCCTAGGGGTTGGATTATCCATTGATACACCATTGTGAACCCCTTGATAATAATAGATTGTTAATAATACATTGATTGTCGAAGAATTTATCATTAGCTACAATGTATCGACTATTAGACCCCATGCTATCAACTTTTATGTGATTGAGTGTTGGGTGTTTCGATATTAAATTGTAGGTATAATGAACCAACATCAACCCTTGATACTAACAGATCTTGATATACATGTTATCTAACAGATAAATTCACATTGGTTGACGTCTATTGATCGTGTTGATCGTAATTATGAGAAGAGTTAAATGTGGTGTATTTCCTTTCAACTATCGAGATTTCAAGAGATTGATATTGAAATATCAACTATCAGAAGTCGGGAAGTTAGTGCTCAGGAAATCATACAAACATGATGTGCTTGACATCACATAATTCCCCAACACTGGTGGATCCCAACATGTATGTTAACTACCAGATAATTATTTTGTCTAATGAGTATAGTTTATCAAGATATCAACTATCAGATGTTAGGGTATGAAGTGTTGAGTATCAGAAGGTTGGGACCTTTGTTATTGAATTTTCCTCCCAATACTATGGAAACTCGAAAGGTCTTGATGTGGTAGCTCCATGTAGCATGTTTATGTGGCAATATGACATGGAAAAGGAAAACAACATGTTGATCACGTGCTAGCTGACATGAAATTTTATAATGGTGACACGTGGGAAAAAGGATTGCCACATGGTAATGGTATAAACACTACCATGGAATTTGATAACTGATTTTCAAGTGGGCATAACTTTATGTACAATGCTTGGATTTGGGTAAAATTATATCCCTGGAAATTTCTTGACAAGCATAAGACAATGGTGGTCATAGAAAATAATTTAAGGTCATTGAGAAAAGATGAATTTTGGTAATCCCATCTCCATAAATTATCTTTGGAGGTTAGGTCTCGATACCTCATATCCTTAATCAAGAATTAAGCGGCCATGTACATGATAATTACATGCTATAATGAAGAAGAATTATCTTTTTTTGTGTGTAGAGGTCCATATGATATGATACTTTATGCTATTTCAACTTTATAGTTGCAATGAGCCAATAACAACTCCCCCAAACTCTATTTCTTGTTATAAAACTTCAATCAGAGATTGGGGACCCGTATTTGGATTTATGATGCTTGATGTATTGATATTAGTTACAGTTTAGGTTTGATTGTACTTAGTTTGGAATTATATATTGATGCTACTTTTTTTTGCTCACAAGTTCCTTGTTTTATTTTAATCTTTATTTTAAATTGCTTGAGCTTTCTATCAAATATCTTGAGGTGAAAACCTCTTTTAGAGTGAAAAAGGATTCGATCCCTCTTGGCATTGATAGATCTGAAGTTAAGATGAATTTAGGCTGGTTAATACTTTGAGTTCAAGTTCTTGGAAATTTCCAAAAAAATTACATTTCATGTTAGCTTCAATGCAACATTGAAGCAAACCATTCAAATTGTGAACTTATTAAGCTTTGTGACATTGGTCATCCTTTAAAGTTTTTCATCCTTAGACTTTTTAGGTCACCATTGAAAATCCACTTATTGAATCTTTCGAAAGCTTAGAACTTAGGAACGATGTGATCTATTACAAGATGGTCAAATTTTGAATATTGGAAAGGTCACAAACACACCGCGAAAAGTATGTCCAAAGATTCCAAGGCTCATCACGATAACAACCTTGTGACAAGGTACATAAGATAATATTTTGGTAATGAAATGCGTCCTAAAGGTTACAAGCTTTGAGAATCCAAGCCTCACAATAACGTGAGACAAACAAAAGATATACTTGTGATAGATCGCAAGAAGATAATCTAACACTATTGCTCACTATGACAAATCTAAAGGAGTGGGGTGAAGCCTGCAATATGTTGCAACATACCAAGATTTGTAAGATTCAAAGCCCTGCAAAAAGGTGCATATAGGGTAGATTTAAAAGTGTAGTAAGTTGAAAAGGTCGAAAATGAAAGTTTCGTAAAATGTTTATAAAGGGTATGAAAGTAAGGGGAATTGGGGAATTTAAACACACAAAGGTTAAAAGATGAAGTAGACCTTCGAAACCACCTTTTATTTGCACTAGAAAAGGGGAAGTGGACTCATATTAGCTCAAGCTCTAGTTATCCAGGTCAACATTTGTGCATATATGGGTATGTCATGCAAGGTCCATTTCCAACTTTCAATTTGACACAGTTTATTCTTTTTATTTGAATATTGGTGTGTCCCTCCTTTATTGCTTCCCTTATTCTCCATTATTTCATTCTCGTATTTGTTCCACCCAATATGGTTTTCCATTGAACCCACTGCTAGTGGGAAGGAGTTTTATCTTTTCTATGTGCATTTCATGTTACCTCCATAATCCACCATAAACCCGTGACATAATAAGAGCTAAGGAACAACCTTGCCCACAATCGTTCACCACTTTCCCAAAGCTTAACCCTAATCATGGTATGGGAATGCGAAATTTCATAGGAACAATGACAATACCATGGTTATTTGCTACACAATGTTTGATTCTTCGACCTTGTCATAGATTTGACATGGTCCAATTTGATTCCATTCTCAATATTTTTCTCTAATGTAGCCAACCTAAGTAGCATTGTTGGCCCCATTTCAAAACTGCAAATGGCTGGTTCAAGTAATGGATAAACCCACAATGACACTTGGATTGATAATTAAATTTGTATTTGTTTAGGGCTGAATGTATTATTTAGACCTGTGTAGATATGGATGATTTCATCCTTTGTAAACAATGTTTGAGAATGTTATGGTTGTAGTCTTGTTGCCTTTTCATTGACATTTTCTAATCCCTTCTACAAAATGATCATAGCATTGCATTATCTACAAACCTCTAAATTGTTAGATAGTGCAATTTCTCCTGCTAGTTCATGTTATTTAATGTAGCCAACCCAAGTAGCTTTGGTGGCCCCTTTTCAAAACCACAAATGGTTCGTTCAAGCAATGGGTAAACCCACAATGACACTTGTATTTATAGTTAAATTTGCATGTGTTTAAGGCTGAATGCATTGTTTAGACCCATGTAGATGTTGATGATTCCTTCCTTAGCAAACAATGTTTGAGAATGTTATGGTAGTACTTTTGTTGCCTTGAGATATTTGTTGACATTTTCTAATCATCTTCTACAAAATGAGTATAGAATTTTGCTATCTCAAAGCCTCTAAATTGTTAGATAGTGTAACTTCTCTTGCTAGTTCGTGTTATCTAGAAAGATCTAGAAGAGTCTTAATTTTTAATGTTAGTTAGTGATCCATAAAGCTCTAGAAGAACCCTAGTTTTTCAAAGTTAACTATGTTAAATTATTTATATCTAGATAAATACTCTATAGATATTTCTAGAGAATTACTCATACATTTTTTTAAAAGAAATTATATGTATAGATATGTATTCTATGAATTAAATGAATCATAATTTTCTAGGCCCAATCACTTTCTGGATTGATCATTTTGTTGGTTATTTATTTTATTGTCTTTTTTTCTCTTTTTGAGTTTGTCATGGTATCAAAGAACGCTTAAGTGTATTTGAAGATAGGAAAGTAGGATTATTCCAATCTAGGGAGAAAAATGTGTAGACGTTGAGTCAGTGATTAGACAATGCGTAAGATTTTAGTGTGACAGAGAAACAATGTAATACCCCACCCCAAATTTATTTGCTTTCATAATCTCTCCAAGATAAACATTATTTGAGAGTTACTATGAAATGATCTAAAAACCAAGTTTTAGTTATGGAAGTGGGGTCTACTAACCAGAAACTTACTGAAACCTCTTAGGAAAATTAGATCACCTAGGTGTCAGAGAACAACCGCTGGTGATCAGACCCTAACCTGGAACTTCTCTTTTTACCAAACTCTACCTCCTAGTCAAATGCATGCCGAGTTATGCATGTAGATGGAACTATCTAGCTTCATGCACAGGCCTTCCTCCATTCGGTTGTAGCCAAAATTTACCAGTTTAAAGGGTGCGACTAGAAAACATGCTCCATAATTTTAGGGCCAATTCCATGCCATCTTCCCAAAACTGCCTAGAACTTTCTAGAATTACCTTAATCACCTATAGAAAGCTTGATTTGGTTGTACTGACTCATTTCCTATTCAAACTTATCAAATACATGAGAATCATTTAGAAAAAACACTTTGTGGTCAAGGTACCTGTAGGTCATAAATGCATAGTTTCATCAAAGAATCACCAAGAAGGCTTGCTTCCTTCTCTTACAAGCTACAATAGCATACATTAGCCTATGCATTCATATAAAGTAGCCAATAAATCATTAAACCATGGAATGGATTCATAACAAGAGTATATCATAAAATAGGAAATATACCATGCATATAACCAACACTTAACCATAATAGAACCATGACAAACTAGTCATGAAATCATACATAAAATCACAACTTGTGCTCATTATTCTTAATAATAATCAATACATAATAACATATGAAAATTCCAACCAAGTCAGGGACTTCCACGTACTACCCGACCATAGATTCGGTTGAACCAAATATTTCATTCAACCAATCACCCCGGTGCCATATTCCAAGAATGAATGTGGGATCTCATGGGATAAACCAAAATATAACCAATTAGGGCATACAAAGGCTAAACCACCTCAACCTTCAACCAAAATGATTTCACCTAAACCAGTCCAGAAATCCCCAAACCAACACAAGCTTGGGTGCCTGAAAATTTCCTCACCATAGCGAGAGGAATTTCCCTGTCTCCACCCACCTATCAAGGACTTCCCAAAGAAAACCATCTCCACCCCAACCCTTGATAATTTCCCGAGACCACCTCTCTTGGATCCGAAATCTTCTGGTAACCAAAAGCTAAACTAAGAATTAATCCCATCACATGATGAATATCGAGGAAATGGAAAGGATAGGTTGAAACCACTATCCATCCAGGCTAATGACAACAAACTAACATGTAAACCAAATGCATGAACCATGCATTCAAATACCAACAAGGAAATCACACATGCAACATATTACCTGCAAAATCTTCCTACTATAGATGCTCCTCCAATCTTTTCCTTGTGCTCTCTTAATTTCCTTTGACTGTCCTTTGCTTTCTTGCTTGTGTCCAAGTGCTCTCTCTCTCTCTCCCACCTTGGAGTTTAATTTTTGAAACTGATCAAAATCTTAGCAAAAACTGCCAAAAGTTGTCAATTGTTTCTCAAGTTCCTTTTTATCATTAATGTCTAGTGTCTCTTCCTTTCCTTTTCCTCCTTTCCTTTCATTTTCCTTTATTTTCTCTCTAATTTCCCTTGCATGCATATTCTTGTCTCTTCATCTTCCTTCTCTCCAAATTTCCTTTATTTCTTTCACTAAATTTCCATTTATTGCCTTTTTCATTTCCCAATGCCAATGCCAATTTCCATAGCCATTAATTAACCACAAGTTATACCCACTCTAATATTTTTCCCTCCATTCAACTTGGAATGCGTGTCCCATGACCTTGGTCTTATTTCTTCCTTTATAATGTCCTTTCCATTACATGGAAAATCAACTTGGGGCTCCTACAAACCCCTCTCCCTTGGGGAGAACCATCCTTGGTGTTCTATGACACTTATGACCAACAAACCATTCAAAACAAAACATATTTCTTATTGGAGCTTTATAACACAACTCGATGTGGTATTTACAATGACACACACACACACACACACACGCACATATATATATATATATATATATATATATATATATATATATATATATATAATATATATATATTATTATATATTATATATATATATATATATTATATATATATATATATATATATCTATATTATTATCTATATATATATATAGATATAACATTTTTTTTTTTCTACGTTAAGACTAACCTAAGTTACCCACGGGGGATTTGAACCGGTGACCTATCGCAAGGAGTGCCTTAGCAGCGCACCCATTCACCGTCAATCCAAAGCCCCGTGGGCATATATATATATATATATATATATATATATCAAAAACTCATTTGCTTCAACTAGAAAATAAAGAAGGATATAATACCTGCATCTGATCAACCATGTCCCATGTAGCTTCATCGGGACCAAAGTGATTCCATTGCACTTTAACTTGCTCTATTTCTTGGTTCTAGAGTATGAAATGTTTCCGCTGCAATATGCATTATGGCTTTGGCTGGAACTCTCCCTTTGGTTCCACCTGCAATATAGACCAATCAATCATGTGATCAACTTCATGTACATATCTCTTAATCAATAAAACATGGAAAACATCATGGACATTGATTGATGGCAGAAAAGCAGGTTTGTAGGCCATTGTTCCAATCCTCTCAAGGATCTTAAAAGGCTCGCAATGCCGATGTGCCAACTTGGCACATGACCCAATATTCAAGGATCTCTTCTTGGGCTTCATGTGAAAACACACATGGTCCCTAAGCTGAACTCCTTTGATGTTCTACATTGATCCACATAACTCTTATGCATATCCTATGCTACCTTTAAATTCCTTTTAATAACCTGCATGTCTTTCTGCATGTCTGCCAACATATCCATGACTACCCCGACGCGGGGGGGGGGGGTGGGGGTTTACAGGGGGGCGGAATATGTTCTTGTACAGTTGCGTCGGGCAATTGTAACAGGTGGTAGCCCCCTTACATGGGGTTCAGGCAACGCCCTGGGAAATTTTTTTGGACACTATATTAGGTGGGCGGACCTACCTATGGTTCTATGCATAGATTTCACACATGGTTTTGGGCACGATGGTTTTCAATCCATGGTATTTTGTAGATTTGGTTAAGGGAACTACGATTATGTTCTAATCCAGGGTTAATGGATTGGGGTTTATGGATGCTTCGACATGTATATATATGTATTGTAACATTAAAAGGAACATAATGAAAAATTAGTCTAGTAGTGTTGTTTTTGGGATCTAAAGGAAAATCTCTGTGTATATCTATTTTATGTTTTATTCTCTTGCCATTGTTTATTCTCTGTTTTTAGAATTCGTATGCAAGTAATTTTTGTATGGGGCTAAAACCTACATTGAGGAATTAGAATGAAACCCATACATACCAATCGCCCTGTCAGTTATATCCAATGATTTTCCACCTCTGAATATGTCCCTTATATCTGACCTGTATCATGACTGAGACCTACTATCATATGCCCCATTAATCTTCTCTTCTTGTTCTTGACTAATCCTCAGCTATCCCTATCTCTGCAAGTTTGACAAACTCTGAAGGATCATTGCATTGACCTCTGCTTACTTTTCCCGAGCCCTTGCAATCCTTTCCTAACCCTCAACCAACCTATCATTATAGGCCTTGCAATTTCTGATTTCTAGCTTTAAACTCCTCAATGTATCTTATATATTAGGAGAATACTCATCTCCTTGCTGCTCAACTGATCTGTAGGGAGAGTCACATGAATTGTAGTCCACCATTTTTCTCATCATCTCTGATCCTCTTCTTCCTAAAAACATGCCATGTCAGATAAACCAAATAGATACCATAATTAAAATTATACCTCAATTATGTTCAGGGGAGGTCTCATCTGCAAAATCAGTCCAAATTAGCAGGATACATGTATAATCATAATCATATCAATATACCGACATCATGCATGATAATACCAACTATATACAATGACCTCGTGCATGATACCCAAAACCATGAAAATTCATGCATAACAACATGCATCTAGCCCATATGATCTAAGTGTTTGAACCATGCTCTTATACCAATCTATGGTATTTGATATCACCCAAAAAGAATGGAACCTACTTTGATACCAATCTGTAACCACCCCTCCCACATTTACCCACTTTCACTGGCTTGTCGGGGTAAACATGAGATGAGTGCTACTATGACATGACTCAACCTCCTAAGTACAATTAAGGAAGTGGAATCGACAAACCGAAAACTTATTAACCTTCCTCAAGAGTTGTAGGACCCATAAGAGCTAAACAACCACTCCAGGTGCCCAAACCTTGAGATAACTTGCCTTTTCAGTGATCTGGACTTCCAGTCACTTGCATAACAAGGAAATCCAGTGGCTATAACCCTCTTGTCACATGGATAACCCTGCCTCCTAGCAATTGCAGTCTAGATTTCTTAGTTTTGAGCATGCAACCTCGAAAAAAACTTAGTTAAGAACTTGACCTAACCAATGTTAACCATGATAGTGATTTCGTCAAATATATTACATTATGAACATGTAATATACAGGTCATAAATGCATATCTGAACATAGGGGTCTCATACTTATCTCAGAATCATCAAGAAGGTATAATTCCCTCTCAGAATAGATGCAATAACATCTATTAGGTCATGCAATCAATAACCATTCATTTACCAATCAAAACTTTATAAGAGCCATAACTAGAATCTATCATAAAACCATGCTTATAACCACCATATAACCAGAATAATAACAATGATAGAACAACCATCAAAGCCACGTAATAACAAGTATATTTACTCATAAAATAAAATATTAAATTAGCTCTTATTAACATATGAAAATCCAACCAATTCAGCGACTTCCACATACCACTCGACCATATATTTGGCTGAACAAAATATTTCTTTTAGCCAATCACCGTCGTGCCATATTCCAAAAATGAATATGGGATCTCATGGTATAAACCAATACATAAACAACCAAGGGAATCCAAATGTTAACCCAACTCCACCCTCACACTACCGTGATCTCACCTAAACCAGTCTTGAGATCACAAAAATAAACCAAGCTTGGATGCCTCATAATTCCTCCACCATCCCTTGAGGAATTCCCTTGCCTCCACCCACTCGTTGAAGGATTCTTGGAGAAAACCACCTCCACCCACAACCCTTGGGATTTTCCTGAGAACACCTCATCTGGATCCAAAACCTTCTGACAATCCAAATCTCAACTAAGAATGAATCCCATCACACCATGGCTATCCGGACATGACAAGGCAAGGATGAAACCACTGTCAAACAAGGTAAAACCCATGCCAGTGACAACAAATGAAAGGAATAAACACATGCATGTACTATGCATGCCAAAAATAGCAAGGAAATCATATATGCAACTGGGTACTTGCAAGTAATCCCGCTGTAGTCACTTGATCCAACTCTTCCTTACTTGATCCTTGATTTGCTTTGCTTTATTTGTCCTTCCTTTGCTTTTCCTTTCTTTCTTACTTCCTCCTCTTGGTGCTCTTCTCCTCTCTGAAATCAACTCCTGAAACTAAATTGACAAAAGGCCCCAAACTGATGCTTTGATGCCTTTTTATTATTGATGCCTCTAATTTCTTCATTTCCCCTATATTTTCCTTCAATTTCCTCCTCACATGAAACCTCTGACCTTTCATCTCCCTTTTCTCCTATTTTCCTTTATTTTCATATTTAAATGCTAATAATTGCCACTTTGTCTTTTCATAGTCTTTTCCAATGCCTTTTCCAATTTCCTTAGCCATAATAAACAACAAGTGATGCCCACTAGGATGTTTTTCCCAATATTCAACCTGGAATACATGTCCCATGACCTTGGTATTATTTTTCCTTTATTAACTTTATTATGTGAATTTTTAACCCGAGGCCATTACAATTGGGTCTTATGATACTAGATTTTATATCTCATCCACCTTTAAAAATTGACGAAGATTGTTTGAGAATCCAAAGACATGGTTTCTTTCAAAACCTAATACATCCACACATACCACTGTTTTCATTCATTTGAATTCGATTATAGGGTGCCTCAAATATTTTCTTAAGATTACATGTAATGTGTTTTCAATGTACAATCTTCATTCTACCACAATATTCCTTGACCAAGCGCCGATATCTTCATTCCCACAATTTTGTTAAAGATTTAAGTGGATAATCCCTATATTTTACGTATCCATCAATATATACTTGGAACATTGTTTAAAGAAGTGTGCTCTGCTCATATCAAACCATCTAGAACTCATTAATCCTTTTTTAATCAGGGTGGTGTTGTGATCGGTATCTTGCTCCTTGACCTCTCTTTATAATTTTCTTAGCTCAACCTACTTCAAGAATGACTGTAATGAAATTACCAAATCTCCTCTTAAACCATTACACCTCCATTTCTTTGTACTTTCTATGCACTTTTTTACTCCCTAGTAATGTACAAGAACAATGTGCTCATATGCTCTATCAAGTAACCAATTACTCAATGTTTGTGTCATAGGAATATATGTTAATCATTAGTCTCTGTACATGCAAAGGTTCCTTTTATTGTGCCAGGGTCTGCACAATAATCTGTTGAGTTTAAAAGAAAGGCTGATATAGGTCCAAACAAGCTACGTATGCTAACTCAAGAAAAAAGACCATGTTTATCATTCACTGAGTTATTTCCTTTCATAGCTTAATTTTACATTTGATCAGATTCTACAGTAAAGAACCAAAGCCTATTTCTTAGTTCCTCTACTTGTGAAGACTCTGTAGCAATTACTCTTCCACTTCCATAATCATCAAAAGTATAATAACTTTCCACAAACCTTGTATCTCATACAAGTTCAAAGGGATGAAATTGCACTTTAGAATGATTTGTCTAGTATCGAACTCAATTTGTGCTATGTCTTGTTGCACTGTTATTTTGATTGTTGGAACTCTCATATTTACTTATATTCTTGTTTTCAATAGATATTTTACCACCAACTCCATTCTCATGTAGAATCTCATTTGGTGTCATCAGATATATGAAATTCACAAATCTTGGGAAATTAGCAACTTCCTTGTCCTCCACACCCTTAATAGGATTTACTCGATTGAAATCTTTTTCAAACTTGGCCAAACTTTAAGTCCCTTCACAAATGTAACTGTAACTAATGCATGGAAGTATGCCAATGCCACTGCTATCCTTGAATAGATGGTGGACATTGAGAAACCTAATCTGCTCTAAAAGACCTTTGCCATCAATGCCAACACTACTAAAACACACACACACACATAATCTAAAAGGAACAATGGAAACACAAAAGAAAGCATTATTTTTCCAAATTCAACATAAACAATTACTATTACAATACTAAATAAATTTATACAACATGTGATATTTATAGGTGAAAAGAGAAAACACTAAATTACTATAATAAAAATATGCCAATTGTGAATTTTTACCCTGCTAAAGTCACATTATTCATTAAGACATTATTTATGTTTGTAGGAAAATTAGTCAAAAATATCATTTTTTAAATGACACCATTTATGGCATTAACGTTTTCATGCTTTGTTAATAACCATGGAATATTTCCATACTATTTATCACTAAAGAATGATTTAAGTTTTCCATTGCATGATTGGCTTCCTAAATGTCACTTAAGACTTTGGCAATTTTATCTTTGTTATTCCTTCCATCTAGATTTTCCATAAGTATTATGTGTTGAGCACATAGTTATACTTCTTGGGGGTGTGGTGAATCGAGATAAGACAATTTTTACTTATTTAAACATTTATGAACCATAAGAAAACAATCACATATAATATCTATTACCTAACTAACATGGAACACAAGTTTTATGTGCAAATACGTCTAGGGGAAACCACGAAACTGCTTTTCATAATCTTTTGTAGGCACCAACCTACTATTACAAATATTTGTTGGCATCAAACTGCTAGAGACATTAATCCTCACTGGTACAAAACCTGGTAGACATCAACCTACTCTTCTAGATCTTTGTAGTCACCAATGTATTGTCGAGACCAATCCCACTACTAAGCACCAACTTATCAAGAGACACCAATCTCTTTGTTTATGTAGTAATCTTCCCAAAACCTGCTAATTTTTACCTCTTCCTAAGATAAAACTTGTGTAGCATGCCCCATGTTTAATTTTTAATATTTGATTCTAAAATTTTTACTTGAGTTACTTTGGTATGCCTCCTCAAATGTCTACAAATTTCATAGTCTGAAGTGTCCCCAAAAAGCATTGTAACGAAAATGCCATGATCACTCGTTCAAAATTGATTTCAGTACCTTTCACAAATATTAACGTCTGTAAGATATTTCTCCAATAGTGAACTAGAAAATGAAATTTTCATCACATGTACCTTGATTTGTTTTCTGAATATTCTCAAAATTTCATGATCTTATTCTTCATATAAAGTGAATTATATCAAAAGTTTCAAGTTCGCTCATTTAAAATTGATTTACGAACCATTCAAAAACACTAAATTCCATAGGGTACATATCAAAATTTATAGTGAACCAAAATATAATTCTTTTACCAAACATACCTTGTGATTCTTTCTCACTCTTCTTTGAATTTCATGACCTAAAACATACCTAAAAAGAAATTATAGTGTAAATACCTAGTTGAATCATTTGAAATAATTTTAGTACGATCACAAACTCTAAATTCCATAGTGTATATCTTCGAAAGTACAATGAACCAAAATGTGAAATTTAATAAGATTTTCCCACTGATCTCTCCTTAAGATGCTCAAAATTTTACCATTTGAAGCATCATAAAAATGTTTTTATAGAGAAAATTCCATGAGTGTTCACTCGACAAATTACATTTTTGCACATACATGCGTTTCACTTTGTATATTATCATAACCCTTCATGAAAAGACATCCTATTTAAAAAAGAAACATAAATTCATTAATTTAATAATTAATTCTCCTTATATTTCATTTTTCCAAATACAATGGGTAAAGACTATGGGCTTCCTAAACCATGGGTTTGAAATGACTACATATACATATAAGCCCTTTAAAATCAATGGCAATACTTTATTCAACAATCTCCTCCTTTGTCATTGATAGAAATATTTCGATGAAACACATAATCGATTAGAAAAGAAAAAATTCTCCCATTTGCTGCAATAATTCCCCTTTAATATCAATGCCATCAATTTGTTTTAACATTATGTGACATTCTTAACAATATACATTATATTAAACAAAATCACTGCTTTTAGGTTCTCATAATAAGAAAAGCTACTAAATTGATTGGATTATATTTTCATTAATGATCAAATTCCAATGCATTGAATTTTAAGAAACATAAATTAAATGATACTTGTTAAGTACAACAAAAACAATTGAATATAATTACAAACTATAACATGTTACATATAACATGGAGGAAACAAAATATTACTTACCATGATGAGTCCTCTATAGTTGACATGTCATTATTTGTGATTTTATTAGATAGTATCATCCTTGCCATCAAAAATATCATTTTCATAAGTTTGATAAGTCTTATAATTTTTTGACTTAGTTACTGGAGAACCCACAGTAAAAATCATTTTTTTGTCAACGTTTCAAATCCCAACAAGGATCCATCATCAAAACTTCTTGAATGTTGATAGTAGAAGAGCTTAACTGAGATATTTAAATAGTTATGAGGTAAGTTGATTTAAGGATGAGATGAAGATCAGCTTGATTAATAATATTTATTATTATCTTTTCTAAGTTTTTATTGTAATTTTTAGTAATTTTTGAATAATGAGTTAATTTATTAATTTTAAAGTATTAAAAATTATTATTAAATCCAATTATTAATGGAATATTAAATAAATACTTAATCC
>APFE031599808.1:0-21356 GCA_000404065.3 Pinus taeda | reverse complement strand
ATTATTCAAAATTTATTAAAAATTACAATAAAACTTAGAAAAGATAATAATAAATATTATTAATCAAGCTGACCTTCATCTCATCCTTAAATCAACTTACCTCATAACTATTTAAATATATCAGTTAAGCTCTTCTACTATCAACTTTCAAGAAGTCCTGATGATGGATCCTTGTTGGGATTTGAAACGTTGACAAAAAATAGTTTTTACTGTGGGTTCTCTGGTAACTAAGTCAAAAGATATAAACCATAGATGTCTAAAATCCAAAGTCTTATAATTATTAGAGATGAAGTGCTTATACTCATCAAGTATATTCTCTCCTAAAATTTTATTATTATGATATCTCTTTTTGAAACTTGTCGAAGGCTCAGAATGTCCTTGCCTGAACATCAGGGAAACCACCCGGTCGGGAACTTGAATACCATTCCTTTTCCATTTTGGATAGTGGTTCCGACTGGGGATATAGGGACCAGTTTCCCATTTAAATATATGATGGAGTTTGAGGTGTCATATAGATGGAGTGAAAGCGATTTGATAGAATAAATATGAACGCAAATAAATAAATAAATATCTATTTATCTAATTCCGTGATATAACTAACTTTGCATATGTGATTTTATAAAGATTTCTTTATAAATGAAAGACAATATAGATCATCAAACATTTAACAGAGTTAAAACGAATTAAAGATAATTAAATTGATTAAATAATTAATCAACTTAATTTTTAAGCACATATCGCATAAAAATTATACCATTTCATACATACAACTAAAGTTAACAATTAATACATTTTTCAATAGTGAAAAAATGCTTAACTGAGTTGTGATATTGCATACAATAAAACAATAATTAAATTTGACTGACTTTTAAACATAAAACATAGCATCAATATAAAGATAATAGTACAACATATATCAGTGCTCTGCTCATGGAAGAAGACAGTCTCTAGCTCGACCTTTCTATTAAAATTATCAAATAAATACAGAAGTGCAAGTTCCCTGAGTCTTCTTACAAAAATTCCAAACACATTCTCTAAAGACATGAGAGGGTATTTATAAATAAAAGTTATACTATCAAAATAGAAAATGCATATTTTGTTGAGGAGGTTAAAAAAAACACTCCTCAAAATAGAGAACAAAAAGCCAAAAATAGCTTTAGTTTTAACAAGAAACTAAATATGGGAAGTTGACTGCTCTCCCATTTGCTCTCGTAACATGTAAATAGCCTCCATCAGCTTCAATTATGGGGGATGAGCTGGAGTAACCCACATCTGTCTCGCAAGGAAGGCATCTGAAAGAGGTGGGAGCATGTATTCGGTTGTATTAACAAGGTTGTGAAGAACCAACCATTGACCATAGGGCTTTACCAAGAACTGCTGATGATATTCAAGATTTAACTTAGGTAGTTTCTTGATGTTATCTTCTTTTTCATTAGATTTGTTATGCCAATACTCTATGAGTGTTTGAGTATCTGGCAGGCATTCTTCTTGGCACTCAGTAATAAGATTATCATCTGTTAGACTTTCTCTAACAGTTTTGGTAACTTGGCATGCTAGGTCTCTCGCTTTGTAAATTGCTTCTTCAGCCTGATTTAATATAATATCCCAATCTCTTAAAAGAAGATATTTGTATGATTCTTGTAGTTTGGGAAGATTTGCTTTCATTCCATCTGTACTGTCTTGCCAAGTGATGAAATCAGAAATCTTACTGTTGATATCTTCAGAGTATGTTCTTAATTTAGACATTTGATCAGTCAATGAGTCACTGTTTTTGCAGAGGTCATTAATGATCTTTAATTTCTTACGGAATTTCACTTGTTGTTGGGCGAGGAGAGCATTGATCTCTGTGACTTCTTTTCCGAATCCTTCAATATCAGTGTCCTTCTGTATCTGAGTTATTTTAAGTTGAAGTTGGTTAATATGCGCATTTCAGTTCTGAATATCAGCTTCATTTTGAACTTTCAATTGATTAAACTCAATTTGTAACTTTGACAACTTGATTTGCCATTCGCGCTCAATATCGTGTCTTGAATTACGTAATGTTTGTTCTAACTGCAAGATTTTTTCATCGTTCTCTTTAACCAGTTGTTGAACCTCAGTAGCTTTGACAATGGTGGTTGTAGCATAGGTCCCTGCATTTTGTGAAAGCTTAGCTAAATCATCAGACAAATTAGCTTGATAATATTTCCATACCACATCTGATGGGATGCTTCCAGGAAGAAGTTTCTGAGAATGTTCCATTCTTCTTTTCTTCTTTGTTGACTAATGAAAGCATAGTGTTTAGGACTATAGAAAATAGTAAGAGGTGGAATCTCTTCTACTCTGAGAACAATCTTGGAGGAGGGGACTAGCGGGATAACTTCTTTATCCATTATTTGACTTGATGACTCATTTGTAGGAGACTTTGTCTTGCTGGCTACAGGAGTCTTATTTATATACATTGAAGTTGAATCCTGCACTTCCTTCTCCTGTGCGCTATCTAATTCTTTATTGAATTGATCCTAGACTTTATCGAGCTCACTAGTAGATAAGAGATCTTATATTTGTTTCTCTGAGAGTGCAGTAGTGGGTATCTTTTATGTTTCCTTTGTAGACGGCGACAAAGATTTTCATGTAGGAAATTTTGGCTGTAAAGCAATCAGGCATTCAGAAGACAGTTTTTGTAGCCTTTTATATCTATATTCTTGGAATAAGACAAAATCCTTGGGCCTCAGTCAAATTTGTGCTAAATGTTGCACCTGTCTATATGACTCACATGTCTCAAATAAATCATCAAATTCATCAGGTTCATGAGCACATGGCCTTATTTTAAACTGAGTGCTGAAATCATGGATGACCTTTTTAGGGTCGTATTATCTAGGAGGAATAGTGGGGACCTGCATGCCCTCGATTTATTTGATTTCTAGGACAACACGGTTGTAATTTTCAAGAGCATAGACTCCACATTGAATAGGAAATTGTGGCCAAATAGCCTTTTTGGAGTCTTTCAAGACTTTAGTCACACCATGACCTACGGTTTGATAAGCAATTTCCTGGGCTAGAAGCTTATTGGGAACATAAATAGGAAGAACATGTGGGGCCACAAGACTCCCAAATACTCTGACATAAGTAAAATTCTCTTCAGTAAACCAACTTCCAATAGCAATGAAGTCTATTGTGTCTTCTTGAGACAACTTGGGGGCATTTTGATAAAAAATTGCTTTGTATAGAGACAACATTACTTTATTGCAAATTTTGTAAAAATGAGGCTGGTACTTAGATTCCCATAGGATATCATGATATAAGTGAATTGGTGTAGGATTTTTGAGTGTCGGTTTCCATCCCTTTGAAGGAAAATCAAAAGAGAAGCAAATGGCATCCATAATATAGGCACTCATATAAAAAGTTGGCACGATTCTCTCTGAAACATTGTTCTTTTGCCTATATTATAAGATTTTGGATGCAATATTGTTGGACAAGATAGTAGCCTAATCCATAACTTCAGAATTAGAAGCAGGTTGAATCAAAGGAACCCATTCAACTATAAATGTTTGTGTGTTTAGAGAACCAAACGGTCTACATATCATAGTGGCAGCATAACAGAACGGATTAGAAAGAGAAGCTAAAGAATACATACCCTTACTATCATGCTTGTGCTTGCTTGGGTCTTGTTTCCATTGTCTAATGGGATCCGACTCTAATTTGTTCTTCTCTGCAAACCTTATAAGAAACTACTTGTCGTAAATCTTCTTGGGGTTTAGAAAATGATACATTATCTTCAAATCTGCAGCTCTGAAGGATCCTACTAACGTTTGCCTTGATGTCAAGAATGTCCTGTCTTCGATATTCACATTATCAATCGTCCACTTGATCATATATGCGTAGGGTAGGATTTTAGGTTGCGCAACAATTCGGTGAAGAAAGGAATTGGTGACATCAGAGAAGGTAGCCTCATATGATGATGAGGCGTCAGTTGTTACTTTCTTGACAACTACTACCCTAGGGATTTCCTCTTCAAATAGATTATACATTGATTCCCAGGAGGAAGTACGATAATCCAGCTTGCATGTAGTGTCTATGAATAATGGAGCCATATCTATTGCTTCTGGTTTGGACTGAGTTACTTGTGTTTGAACAAACACCCCTTTTCCTTTCTTTCCTGCTTTGGACATTTCAACAGAATGTCATTTATTAGTATTAGCGTGTAGAAAGGAAACACAGAGGAATGTTTTAGATCTCCAAGGACGAAAGGACATGCGGGATAAATACATATGTTTCAAATAACAACTTGCCAATTAAATCAATTTCATCAAACAAGGGACATTAAAACCATTAGATTTGAAATTTAATGAAAATATAAGTACACACTAATCCTCATTAAGTGGAGCTTAGTCAAAAATTTCACATCGCAAATCTTCTTTGGAAGTATTTCGTTTGAAATGACGATGTGATCTACAATGTGCGATTTGCGATATGTAATATCGCATTCATCGAATTAGAGATCGGGTAGTGTTTCTTTTCTATCATAGTCGCAACAAAGAGATGTATGAGCTAATAAAGACCCGATAGGGATGTGCGATATATGATCTACGATGATGACTTGTCTCTGTGGTGGGTCAGATGAAGCTTTATGTGAGGGAGAGCGTTTTCCTTTATTTTCTTCATTTTATTGAGAGAAGATTTATTTGCGAAGGATATTTCACATCACAACATTTGATAACGGATATTATCATCACTTCTAAACATTTTCAATGCATGATTTTATTTAAAAAGTAAACCCAAGTTATTCAACTAGGACTTAAACCTAAAAGATAACCGAAAATGACATATTTTGGTCTTTTTGGAATTTTGGAATATAAATCTATTGTGATTAATTTATTTATTATAAAACCTAGAGAAACAAAATAAAAGGGTCCCCATTATTTAAAAGTTTTAACTATAAATAATAGGGGATTGTTGGGTACCACAACAAAACCACATATAGGATACGAAACATTTCCCTTTGTTTGTAGACCTAAACGATATATAATAACACCAATTATAGTATACCAAACAATTCAAAATTATGCATGGAATAATAAAGAAAATATATTGTTAAAGAATTAATACTTTACATATCACAATAATGTGTTATACCTAGGTATCATGAATTTTCAATGTTCTTATTATGTGGAATTGAAAATTACTAATTTGGAGACATCATACATAGTGATTCCAACACGTAACTTTAAAAACAAATTGATTCAATATGTATCTCCACATCTTTAATTTGATACTTACTTGAAAATGTACATTTGTTACCTTGCATATATAAGAAATTATAAAACAAACAATTAAAATGAAACAGTAAGATAAAAAAACTATTTAAAAAATAATCTAGAATAGTTAGTGCCAACATTGCTTGCTCCCTCTCTATTTACATTTAGTGACACATGTTAGTGTTTATAACAAAAGTATGCCCCACTAAGTAAATGGATTTGAGCTCTCTAAATGGATTGACATCATCATCTATCAATTAAATCCTAACATCGTGAGGATTGTCTTTTAAAAATGGGCCATCTTACCTCATGTTTCTAAACGTGAAACCATTTGCAAACATTCTACATCATCTTCACTTTTTTTATGTGCACGATAATTTGTAAATTGTGCAAGGTGTTTTCCCCTAAACAATTATTGAAAACCATAAATTATGAGGATATGATGAAGAACCTTATCACACACCTTTTTTTTTATCACATTTCCATTTCAATACCTACTAATGCTACATATAGGGCATGGAAGTGTCATTCCATCCTTTACATAATATATAATATGATTATTAGGATGTACATCAATTGTTTGACACTTTGTTCATATATTACTCATCACAATGCATATTAGGGGAATTTTGATGTAAAAATGAGCCTCAAAACAAAAAAATATACTAACAAAAATCAACTTTAAAATGACTACTTGTAACAACCCCTGATTGGTTTTCCATGTAAATAAAATAAGAATAAGGTCATGGGACACATATTCCAAGCTAAATGGTAGGTAAAACATTATAGTGGGCAACACTTGTGGTTTATTTATGGCTATGGAAATTGGAAAAGGCATTGGAAAAGGCCGAGTGGCAATAAATGACAACGAATTATGAAAATAAAGGAAAGTAGGAGAAAAGGAAGATGAAGAGACACAAATTTGCATGCAAGGGAAAATAAAGGAAAATGAGACATCAATAATAAAAAGGCATCAGAGAAATAGTTCACAACTTTTGTCAATTTGGTTTTGACTCTCTTTTTTCATTCCCTCATTATCTCATACTCTTGCACATTTAGAGAATTCTTGGAGCACCCTTGGAGCACTCTAGCATTCCTTGGATTAGGGAAAAAAAGTAAAGGAAATCAAGGGAGTGAAAGGAGATATTTGGATCAACAACTTGTAACCACCCTCCTCCCACACTTACCCAAGCTTACTGGTCCACCGTGGTAAATATGTGATGTAGAGTTACTATGAAATGACTCAACTCCCCAAGTGCAGTTAAGGAAGTGGAATCGATGAGCCAACACTTTATAGACCTCCCTCAGGTGCTCCAAGATCCCCAGGAGCTAATCCACCACCCTAGGTTCCTAACCTTTCAATTAATTAAACCCCCAGTTGCTCCCATGACATGGACATGGATGTGAATGGGACCCTCCAGTCACTAACACAATGCCTGCAAGGGAGAGAATGCAATCTTTTTCAGCCAGTTCTACGCTGGAGGCTGTGGCATTTAAGCCACTTTTTCAGGGCTAGTATCCAAACCACTGCCCGAAACTTGATGAGACTTTCCAAGACAATAAATGACACTAAGGGAAAGCCTTTAACAAAAAACTTGATTAAGGACTTGACCTAAGAAAACCCAAACATGATAGGCATTTCGTCAAACAGATCATGAACATGTAATCTACAGGCCATAACAACATATTTGAGCATAGGGGTCTCATACTTATCTGATAATCGCTAAGAAGCATTGATTCCCTATCACAATAGTTGAAATGTCATATATTAGGTCATATATCCATTGTTCGTTCATTTACTAATCAAAACATGACGAAGAGTTACTATGATATGACTCAACTCCCTAAGTTTAGTTAAGGAAGTGGAACTGATGAGCCAACACTTTACAGACCTCCCTCAGGTGCTACGGGACCCCTAGGAGCTAATCCACCACCCCAGGTTCCTAACCTTTCAATCAATTAAACCCCCAATTTCTCCCATGACATGGACATGGATGTGAATGGGACCCTCCAATCACTAACACAATGCTTGGAAGGGAGAGACTGCAGTCTTTTTCAGCTAGTTCTGTGCCAGAGACTGTGACATTTAAGCCACTTTTTTAGGGCTAGTCTCCAAACCACTGCCTGAAACTTGATGAGACTTTCTAAGACAATATATGACACTAAGGAAAATCCTCTGACAAAAATCTTGATGAAGGACTTGACCTAACCAATCCCAACCATGACAGGAATTTCGTCAAACAGATCATGAACATGTAATCTACAAGTCATAACAACATATTTGAGCATAGGGGTCTCATAATTATCTGAGAATCACTAAGAAGCATTGATGCCCTATAACAATAACTGAAATGTCATATATTAGGTCATATATCCATTGTTCATTCATTTACTAATCAAAACATGACGAGGAGTTACGATGATATGACTCACTCCCTAAGTGTAGTTGAGGAGTGGAACTGATGAGCCAACACTTTACAGACCTCCCTCAGGTGCTACAGGACCCCCAGGAGCTAATCCACCACCCCAGGTTCCTAACCTTTCAATTAATTAAACCCCCAGTTTCTCCCATGACATGGACATGGATGTGAATGGGACCCTTCAGTCACTAACATAATGCTTGCAAGGGAGAGACTGCAGTCTTTTTTAGCCAATTCTGTGCCAGAGACTGTGACATTTAAGCCACTTTTTCAGGGCTAGTCTCCAAACCACTGCCCAAAACTTGATGAGACTTTTTAAGACAATATATGACACTAAGGCAAATCCTCTAACAAAAAACTTGATCAAGGACTTGACCTAACCAAGCCCAACCATGACAGGCATTTCGTCAAACAGATCATGAACATTTAATCTACAAGTCATAACAACATATTTGAGCATAGGGGTCTCATACTTATCTAAGAATTGCTAAGAAGAATTGATGCCCTATCACAATAGCTGAAATGTCATATATTAGGTCATATATCCATTGTTCATTCATTTACTAATCAAACATGACAAGAGCCAAACATCATCACTTTCATAAAACATGCTCATAACCAACATATAACCAACATAATAGCAATGATAAAACAACCATGAAGATCATATAATAACAAGTAAATTTACCCATAAATAACAAGAGGAAAATAAATCTTATTAACATATTCAAAATACAACCAGGTCTAGGGCTTCCACGTACCACCCGACCATAGACTAGGCTGAACTAAATCTCTCTTTTAGCTAGTCACCCCCATGCCATATTCCAAGCATGAATGTGGGATCTCATGGAATAAACCAACCAAAACCAAACTAAGTCTTCTAGAGGCCAAACCACCTCAACCCTCAACTAGTGATTCCACTTCATGGTCGGACATCACTAACCATCACCAGATCGGTCTCTACCCAAGCGCTGAAGGGCTCAAGAGCATTTGTTCCAACCCAAATTCCAAGACTAGTAACTCAACCCATGGCTGCAGTCAGGCTCCAGAGTGTTTGTCCAACCTAGGCTCCAAAACTAGTAACTCAACCCACCAAGGGCTCTAGAGCATTTTTCCAACCAAGGCTCCATGAATAGTAACACAAACCAAGTTGTTACAGGGCTCCAGAGTGTTTGTCAAACCAAGGCTCCATGACTAGTAACTCAACCCACCAAAGGCTCCAGAGCATTTGTTCAACCAAGGCTCCAAGAACTAGTAACTCAACCCATAAGAAAAGGAACATGAGCAACAACCAGAAAACAAAGGTAAACCCACAACACCATGGCTATTCAGGAAATGACAAGGCTAGGCAAAACCACCGTCAATCCAGGCAATCCTCCATGCCAATTACATATCATAACGAGGAAACTACCTGCATGCGTCATGCATACCAAATATAGCAAGGAAACCATACATGCAACTCGATACCTGCAAATAAATCCAAATGTAGTTGATGATCTCGTTGTCCCCTTTTGCTTTTAGATTTCCTTTGCCTTCTTTCTCCAAATCCAAGTATTCCCCACTCCTCCAAGAGTGCCCCAAGAAAACTCTAAGTGTCCAAGAGTATGAGAGTGAGAGAATAGAGAGATAGCTCCAACACTGAACTGACAAAAGTTTATGAACTGGTCCTTAGAAACCCTTTTTTATCAATGAGGCCTCTATTTTCTTCATTTTCCATTATTTTTCCTTTAATTTCCTTCTCACATACAACTTCTGACCTTTCACCTTCATTTTCTCCTAATTTCCATTATTTTGATAAATAAATGCCAAATAATGCCTCTTCCCTTTCCAAAGCCTTTGCCAATTTCCTTAGCCATAATAAACCAAATGTACACCTGCTAGGGTATTTTTCCCAGCATTCAACTTGGAATACGTGTCCCATGACCTTGGTCTTATATTTTTTTACATGGATTTTTAACCATGGCTATTACACAACTACTGTTGGATTGCCTCGCATGTAACAAGTTGCATGTGTGATTTCCTTACTAGTTTTTGGATGCATGGTATGCGCATATGGTTCCTTGGTTATGTGATCCAATCATTGGCATGGATATTTTCCTGGATTGACAATGGTTTCAACCTTGCCTTGCCATTTTCTGGATAGCCATGGTGTTGTGGGTTTCCCACTTGTTTTTCTGATTGGTGCTTAAGCTCTCTATGATTGTGGGTTGGAACAAACACTTTTGAGCCTTGGAACATATTGGGTTGAGTTACTAGTTCTTGGAGTGTACAAGTTGGGAAAAATTCTCTAGAGTCTTGTGGGTTGAGTTACTAATACTTGGAGCCGTAGGTTGAAACAAACACTCTAGAGCCCTGATTTCACTGTGGGTTGAGTTACTAGTTCTTGGAGCCCTGGAAAGCTTTGATAGAGACCGATCTGGTTGATGTTAATGACTTCTAAACCGCATAGGTGAGATCACTGTGGTTGAGGGTTGAGGTGGTTTGGCCTCTAGAAGCCTTGGTTGATTTTATTTTGGTTTAACCCTTATGGTCCCACCTTCATGCTTGGAATATGACATAGGGATGTTTGGCTGAAAGAGAAATTTGGTTCAACCGAATCTATGGTCGAGTGGTACATTGAAGGCCTTGACTTGGTTGGCATTTTTATATGTTAATATGAAATATTTTCCTATTGTGATCTATGAGCGTTTGTAGTGATTATGTTGGTGATGTTATGGCTAATTTACCATGGCTTCCATTTTTTTTACATGTTGAATATATGTTGGTTATATGATGTATTATATCTATGGCTCTTGACATGTTTTGATAAGTTATTGAATGGTTGATGGATACATGATCTAACAAGTGTAATTGCAGCTAGCTAGAGAGGGCTTGGAGCCTTCTTGGTGATTCTAAGATGAAATTCAGAGATTTATGATCGAATATGCATTCATGACCTATAGCTTTCACGTTTACCATATGTTTGACAAAATTTCTATGATGGATTAGGCATGTCTAGGACAAGTTCTTGCTTGAGTTTTGATTGGTTGGCCTTGTCATCGTCTTGTTTATGTTTTGTAGAAATTATGTTGTAGATTTACAACTGCTCATGAAGTTTTAATCAAAATCACAAGAGACTAACCAACTCTACTACTCTGTAGACATTAATTCACAATTTAGAACAAAAATCTCAGACATGCAAGAAGAAATAACACACATGCAACAAGTATTTTTATCTGGGGAAATAAATTTGCTAAAAACTCCAATGCCTACTTGCCTTAATCAAATGAATAGAGATGTATTACAATTTCTTTGCTCAACTGAGCTCACCCTGCAAGTACACAACCTATCTCTTTGCTCACTAAAGGCCTCTAACTCAGACTTAGTCAAATTTTGCCTTGGCTTGAGCTCCTATTTCTTTGCACTGTTACTTGAGGAATTAGCCCCTATTATTTAGGAAATTCCTCTGATTGAATTGTGCAATTCATTAGGCTGATCATCTGACTAAATGTAACACCTGTACACTTAAGACTAGTCTACAACTAATGTTACAATGCCTTGGAATCTCCACCTCAACTGGGTAATTCAATTTCTCTGCATGCACTAGCTATTTTGGGTTGTTTGATCAATTAACTAGATGATCACTAAGTTTGATTGAAGTCTCACTGCTTAATTGACCTTCCACTAGTTCCTCCAAAGGTTGGAACTAGTTTAACTTAAAACAACTTGAGATAACTCGCCTTGAATGCTATAAATTAGTAATCACACATGCATAATTAAACTCTAACTCCAACTCGAATTTACTGAGTAAATTGGGTGACACAAGCGATGTCACACAACTTAACATCGTCCAAGTTGTCTGCTGATGTGGAAATTCAAATTTTCTCAATTTAATCAAGGCAAAACCAAATTGAGAATTTCTTGTTGCATTTTTCAACATGTTTCTAGAAAGTTACAAGTAGTTCTAGGTAGCGGTCTGAAGGCTAGCCTAAAAAGGTGGCTCAGATCTCAGAACTGCTAGCACTGAACTTGAGTTTTTGGGTCATAATCACATGGAAGCATGCCTATGCGTGTAGTTGGGACCTCATAACTGCATTGATGTTGTGTTGTGCACACGGTTGGGGATTTTCCCTCATGAAAAGAACTCCAACTCAAATATTGATCACTTGGGATGGTTTGCAGGCCCCTGAGTGATCTGTAGTCCCTAAGGGATGTCTGTAAGTTGTTGGTGTGTCGACCCCACTTCCATAACTGGAACTTGACAATTGGGTCATATCATAGTGGCAATCGTCTCATGTTTACCCTGGTGAGCTGACAAAAGTGGGTAGATGTAGGAGAGGGTGGTTAGACCAGTAAGATTCAAGATGATGATTTCATCCCTAGAGGTAAATATTTTTAATAAAAAATAAGAAAAATATTTTTTTTTAAATTGTATTATAGACTTATCTCATTATAAGTTTACTTAAATCTAAAGTGTAGGTAGCTACTAGATAACGAGTACCCACCATGTATATTTTTTAGTAGATATGCACAGATGAAAAAATAAATTGAAAATACATGAAAAATCTATGTTTTCTTGGAATATAGAATTAAAATACTCAAAAGTTTGTAGAGTGGGTACTCAATGGATATTGAATTAAAATTATCCATCCGATGACTACCTATTATCAACATTTAAATAAACCTAAAAAAAATTTAAAATAAAAATAATAATTTTCATTATTTTGCTTTAAAAACTCATAACTCTTATTTTATTATTCTAATTATTATCTTTTTAAACTAAAAATATAATAAATAAAAATAATTTTTCATATTTTACTTAAAACTCATAACCCTTATTTAATATTCTAATTATTATCTTTTAATTTTTTTACAATCCATTTTAAACTTCAAATTTTTCCTGATTAACAATTCTTGATATGTGTAAAACAAAACATATATCATCCATCATCCTAAACATTAAAATATTATATTAATTTATACATGGTTCAAAATAGAAAAATTATTATTTAGTATCATCTCACATATAAAATATTAAAATATTATATCATTTATTATTTAAAATAAAAAAATATTATCCAATAACTATACAATATATTTAGCATGTGACACATCTTTCAATAACTTCAAATTTACCAAAAATAAAATAATAAATAAAAGAGTTGTGATTACTTTTAGAGTGATTTATATACCTTATTAATAATAGATACTTTATAAACATCATCAAAATTATCATCCATAATTTCTTTATCATGTATTGGTAAAATTTTCATCTTCTCCATGAATGCTCTATCATATATTGGTAGAATTTTCATCTTCATACTTTTTTTTGCTACCCCATATCAAATTTATTTCCATTGATTTTCACCTATATTTGTACTGAAATTTACAGTCGTCCAGCTATTCAAAGAAGAAAGAAAGAAAGAAATTATTTTAATGTCCACAAGGTTAAAGATAGCCTATGGGACATATTGCTTTTTCATCTGCTTGATGTATTCGGCCCTTTTTCTGTGAAGCTTCAAAATAAATGATCTCAACTTCTCGACAAACCCCTTGCTAAATAGATTATCCCAAGAGCTAGTTGTCAGCATATCTGCATAACCTTTCCAGTTTTCTGGAAGAACAAAAAATGCATACTTGTTCCTCCCACACTTCCTTCGGCGTTTTCCAGCTCCCTGTTTCACAACAAAGTTGATGAGAATTAGTACTTAACTGAGCAATAAGAATTTTGGCTCTCCAAGAGATATTGGCCTCTATGTATGCTTTTGGTTGATGACTATGAGTGGCATTAAACACTTCAATATGGTACTTTTTATTTCTTCCTAGCTCCTTATCCCAAGTACGCTTGTGGAACTTTTCCATAACAAAAGATTTTATCTCTTTGTTGTTTATGGGACACGTGTTCAAGCAAAAACCCCCTTTACCAAACCATTTGTTATTTTGCTGCATCCAAGATTTTTTGCTCTTGCACAATCTATCATTAAAGACAACCTTAGGCCATCTACCCTCTTCCATTTTCTCAATTATTTTTTAATAACTTCTGACTCGCACCATAGTAATTGCTTCAATAGGAGCAGTCCTTGTTTCACTTAACAAGATAGCATAAGGAAGTGCACTTTTAATCTTAAATTTGTTTGTAGTCAAGCACTTCTGAATTTTCTCAATTTGTCTCCACTACATGTCGGATATACCACTGGCCCATAGTTCACAACCATAGAGAATCATCAGAATCACTAGAAGCCCAAAAAGAGTTTGAGTGGTTTTCCAATCCCATAACTCTGCTTCTCTACACCTATTTTTAAAAGCATAAAATGCATTCCAACCCCCCAAAGTTCTTTTCTTTCTACAACCATTCCAACTTAGATTTTTGTTGAAGTCAATTCCAATTTATTTGTAATCCGCAACTTCCTCCAGAATGTTTCCTTCAAAGTAGAACTTATGCTGGTTATGTTTTCTTTTCTTAGAGAAAACCACTACTTTCATTTTGCTGATATTGACTTGCATCCCCACACTTCTACAAAAATTATTAAGGGATAATAAGTGCTCTTGCAAACCAAGAGACGATTTAGCAATCAGAATAAGGTCATATGCATGCAAAAGAAGCCTTATAACAAACTTGACCAAATAGATACCATTGCACCCTTGCGAATTTAACCACTCCTCAAGCTTGTTGATATATAAACCAAAAAGGGTAGGAGAAAGTGGGAAACCTTGCTTGACCCCGATATCACTTCTAAAACTTTTAGAAATGCCCGCCGAAGTTCTAATTTTGACTTTCACCTCTTCATACAACCCATGCACATCTGCTCTCAAATTTTTAGGAACCCTAAGTTCCTCCATTCTGTGCCAAAGTTTATCCCTAGGAACCGAGTCAAACACTTTTCTGAAATCAACAAAGCAACAAAAGACTTCTTCCTTTTTCTCCCAAAATTTTTCAATGACGTGCCTTAAAGTTATACAATGATCAACTGTGGAATGTTTAGGTCTAAAACCTGCTTGCCCTTTAGCACACTTATTCTTTCTTCCACCCACTTGCTAATTTTCTTTTCTAGCATGCCTTCCAAATAGCTTTTGCAAATAAAGGGTTTAAGCATAATGGTCCTATAATTAGGGCATTATAACGTCACCACCCTTGAAAAGAGGTGTTGCCAACTAGCTGTTTGAAAATGCATTATTGTATTAAAAATTATAAAGAAATATAAAAAAAGGGGAGGTGGTGGGTCACCACCCCCACCACCCCACGCCTCTCCATTATACACCATATGCATTAATGTCGGAGCCAGTGGGAGTTGAACCCACGACCGGTGGGGGGGCTGGCCTCGCCCACGTGGTAGCTCCATGTACCACACATAAACCAACGGCCCAAACCATGCAACGAAACCAACGCACCAAATATTAAAGCGCCGACAAGCAAGGGGTGGCGGGAGTTAAGGGGCGGGCTGCCCAATGCGGACCTGACCCCCCAAATTAGATGCATGCGGTTTTTTTTCAAAACAAAATATGATTTAATGTGGAGGGGTCAGGGTTTGACCACTCGACCTCGTCCTTGTTATTAGAACTATATACCAATCTGCCAAACCACTTTCGTGTTAAGTCTGCCCATCGAAAATTTACATAAACCCAATTTTTTCAGTGCACCAGGAGGCAGATGGAGGAACCAGGAGCCGGCATGGAAAATGAGGCGGAGTCATTTTTTTATTAATTTTTATGCAGGTGGAACCATGACTAAGCAAAATTTCGAGGAGGGTGAAATTATTGCATTGTCCAAATTGGGAAAATTTTATGTCGATCTTACACCTCTTGGCGACACGAACCCGATGGTGCTTTCAGTTTCCTAATATGAGCAGCCGATTTGCAGAGGACTCGGAGGAGGGAATCTTTGAGGAATCTAGGGGGAATCTAAAAGATTCCTTAAGCCCCAGATTTTCCACTTTCTCAGAATTCAGAAATTTGACAATCAATTTTTCACTATTTGATGCCACAAATCTGATGGTGCATTTAGATTTTCAATTTGCTCATTATATTTTTCAGCCACTTTTCAATGTGAAGTGCAGGTGTCAACATTCATGTGCGAGCAGCCATTTCATGAGATGCGACACCGCGAGATTGATGGTGCGACCAACTTCAACAGTTTGACATCTGCTTCTTCAGATGATCCCTGGATGTGAGGTATATGCAATGCGTTCATGTACTTCTTTTGCTATGCATTGTGCTACACAGATCCCTGTTTGATGTTTGATGTGGGATCTTGTCTCTTACTTGTTTTCATGATTCCTACTTGATGTGATGCGGTCATTTGTGTGATGTACTTGTTGTCATGATTCGTCATGTTTTGTTCAAGATCCCTTTGTCGTCATGTTGATGGGATACTCATGTTATCGCCATGTATGTTTGCATTGAGATCCCTTTTATGCCATGTTGGTGGGATGATCATCATGCATGAGTTTTGTGTCATACTGATAGGAGTCCTTTTCACTAAGAGTTCATGTAGTGGAACATCTCTTGGAGCCACTCGTGCGTGAGGGCATTTTCCTTGTATGATAGCGACATCACCTCTTATGTACATCATCACTATTGACAACAGTTAATGCAATGGTCTACACCATCTTGACACCGGGGCCCAGAGACGTAGTCCCTCCTGGATGAACTCCTTTATCAACGGCTTATGTTTTCATGTGTTGATGATTTACATGTTCCTCTTCTTTACCGCATGCAGATGTATTCACTTGTGTTCTTTTAAAAATGCAATTTAACACATCACAAAAGTAAAAGGTCTTGGAAGGGTCCTTTGTCACACTCAGACCTTGATCAAGTGGTATCAAAGCGGTCTTTGTGTTGATGAGAATTGCAGCATGAACAATGGAATGTGCAGCGACAGAGGATGAAAAAGCGATGTACAAAACCATGCTCAAAATTTCCCAAAGGGTAAAGATAATGTATGAAACTCTACAGAAAGAGATAGAGGAAAAGGAGCGATTACAACTTCAGTTGCAAGCCACGGAAGAGGCCCTGGAAGAACTGAAGCACAATAAACATAATCTTCAAACAGAGAACGCTGAATTGAAGATGTGTCTACATGAAGAGAAAGAGGAGAAACATAGTTTGCTACAACAAGTACAAGTAAAGGATGAGGCCTTGGAAAAGCTACGGCATGACCCATGTGAGCTAAAAAGTAGTTCTCCATCTTCATGTATGTTTCTTGATGATGATTTCGCTGTTTTAGAAAATCATACCACGGGAATTGGCTCCAAAATGTTGAAGAGAATGGGGTATGAAGGAAAAGGCTTGGTAGTTAATGGCCAAGGCATTGTCAATCCCGTAAAAGTAGAAGAGTTACCCCGTCAGGCAGGGCTTGGGTATGTCAGAAAGGAAGTTGGGGAATGCACTGAGACAGCTAGCGAACCACCAACAACAGATGATGAGTAGTCCTCATCAGTTCTTTCCAAATCGAAAGAGGAGGTAAAAGATGTTGATTTCCTTTCGGCTTTGTTGTCACATAGTATGCTTTCTGTTGGAGATTTGGAGATCCCAATTATAGGGACAAACATGAGGCTCCTTACAAAGACAAGGCACGAGGAGGAAGAAAAATTTGGTGTTAATAACCAAGGAATAACTCAACCATTGGAGGTTATGCAGAGACCTCAATTTGTAGGCTTGAGATACACAAAAGGAAAATGCTCGAAGGTGTCAAATTCATCCGAGGCATCGTCGAAATCGTCGAGGAAACAGAATGATGGGAAAACATCCCCATCATCCCATGGCAGTTTCCATGGTAGGGAAAGAGCTAAGGCAAGCTCTCATCGCCATACTTACACCAGAGACAACAAGGAAAGGTATAGCCACTATTGACATTCGAATGTTCATTTCTATTATGATCATGTTGTTAATGATGAACGTAAAACATGGCATCGAAAAACATGTATCTTTTGTGGATTACATAACCATACATTTTCTAAGTGTTGGAAAAGAATGGTAGCACAAAAAAAGAAGAGGTGTGAAAGACCCTCTCAACAACAGGTAAAGAAACATGTTAAATAGATCTAAAGGAAGAAGACATATTGCAGTCATTGTGATAGAAGTGGCCATCAAAGAGCCACTTGTTGGAGGCTCCATCCCGAGCAACGCCTTAAAGACAGAGTGTCGGTGCACGAACCAGGTGAAGTAGTTGTTCGACCATCGAATGTGCCACAAGGAGGCGACCCATTCACCTTGATAAGTGAAAAATGGTTTCTAGATATGTTAGTGTTTCATGGTCGTGCTTTTGTAAATCATTTGTTGCATTTTAAAATGTAAAAGTGATGATGTGTTTTCTATCACTTGTTCAACAACAATGATGTCTAGCCTTATTATGAGTTGCATGATAAACTGTGAAAGTGATGTCATGTTTCCACCACTTGTCAAAACAATGGTGTTTGGCCTTATTGTTGTAGATCATGTGTTGCAGTGATGATGTGTTTTCCATCACTTGTTGGAGAAACAATGATATGTTGGCCTTGCTTTCGTAGCTGGGGTATTGTGTCCATCCTGATGTAAACTTGGCCACTGAGTATGTGTTATAAACTTGTGGCAAGTGTGAGATCCTTAGGTCATTAGTTGGTCATGAAAGTCAAGCATGTAATTTGCAAGAACAATGTACTATAGGTTGCAGAGGTTGCAGGTGTCGGCTCATTGCTTAAGGATCTGAAGAACAAAGGTGAAGGAGATGAAAGTGAGACCTTTCAGGACACTTGTGATGCAAACAAGGTACAAAGAAGTTGCATATTATTTTTCATGCTTTTGGAGGACCAAAAGCTCCTCAGTGGGGAGGATTGATCCAGGTGGCTCCAGAGACACACATAGGACAAAGAGGACTTATGGAAGCTCGAAAATCAAAGTGATAAAAATGATTTCGAACTAGCACCAAAGCGTAGATCTCGTCATCCTAATCGTGGAACTGTGAACGATTCGTCAAACCAAGTCTGCATGTGAAAGTTAGGAGCAGTCAAAGTTCAGGTTGACTTTGGTGATTGGGTAGGCTTAAGGAGGCTGCAATTTGGACAAAACCCAACCACCAGATTCCGGCTAACTTGGGGTAGATTCCGGGCGAATTTGTAGCCTTTTTAATTTGACTCCTTCTATCAAATTTTGAAAATATCGAAAATGCCTTATTATATTAAAGATTATAAAAAAAAAAAAAAAAGGGGAGGGGGGGGGCACCACTCCCACCACCCCACGCCTCTCCATTATACACCATACGCATTAATGCCAGAGTCCGTGGGAGTTGAACCCACGGTCGGCAGGGGGACTAGCCCTGCCCATGCGGTGGCTCCATGTACCACACATAAACCAACGACCCAAACCATGCAACAAAACCAATGCACCAAAAATGAAAGCACCAAAAAGCAAGGGGTGGGCCACCCAATGTGGACTCGACCCCCCAAATGAGATGCATGTAGTTGTTTTTTAAAACAAAATATGATTTAATGTGGAGGGGTCGGGGTTTGACCACTTGACCTCCTCCTTATTATTAGAACTATATACCAATCTGCCAAACCACTTCCTTGTTAAGTCCGCCCATCGAAAATTTACATAAACCCAGTTTTTTCAGTGCACTAGGAGGCAGATGGAGGAATCAGGAGTGGGCATGGAAAATGAGGCGGAGTCATTTTTTTAATAATTTTTATGCAGGTGGAACCATGACTGAGCAAAATTTCGAGGAGGGTGAAATTTTTGCAGTGTCCAAATTGGGAAAATTTTATGTTGAGCTTACACCTCTTGACGACACGAACCCAATGGTGCAGTCAGTTTCTTGATCTGAGCAGCCGATTTTCAGAGGACCCGGAGGAGGGAATCTTTGAGGAATCTAGGGGGAATCTAAAAGATTCCTTAAGCCCCAGATTTCCACTTTCTCAGAATTCAGAAATTTGACAGTCAATTTTGCACTATTCGACGCCACAAATCTGATGATGCATTCAAATTTTCCATTTTCTCATTCTATCTTTCAGCCACTTTTTAGTGTGAAGCGCAGGTGTCAACATTCATGTGCGAGTAGCCATTTCATGAGATGCGACGCCACGAGATTGATGGTGCAACCAACTTCAATAGTTTGACATCCACTTCTTCAGATGGCCCCTGGATGTGAGGTATATGCAGTGCGTTCATGTACTTCTTTTGCTATGCATTGTACTACACAGATCGATGTTTGATGTTTGATGTGGGATCTTGTCTCTTACTTGTTTTCATGATTCCTTCTTGATGTGAGGCAGAATCATTTGTGTGACGTACTTGTTGTCATGATTTGTCATGTTTTGTTTGAGATGCCTTTGTCTTCATGTTGATGGGATACTCATGTTGTTGCCATGTATGTTTGCATTGAGATCTCTTTTATGCCACATTGGCGGGATGATCATCATGCATGGGTTTTGTGTCATACTGATAGGAGTCCTTTTGACTGAGAGTTCCTGTAGTGGAACATCTCTTGGAGCCACTCCTGCGTGAGGGCATTTTCCTTGTATGATAGCGACATCACCTCTTATGTAGATCATCACTATTGACAGCAGTTAATGCAGTGGCCTACACCATCTTGACACTGGAGCCCGAAGACGTATTCCCTCTTGGACGAACTCCGTTATCAATGGCTTATGTTTTCATGTGTTGATGTTTGACATGTTTCTCTTCTTTACTGCATGCAGATGTATTCACTTATGTTCTTTTAAAACTGCAATTTAACACATCACAAAAGTAAAAGGTCTTGGAAGGGTCCTTTGTCACACCCGGACCTGGATCAGTGAGGTGCAAGAATCTTTGAGCCCCACTTTAGATATTCTGCTTGGAGTTTAGCTAAGTATTTTACTATTCCAACACCCAAATTCTTGATACCCATCTCTACCTCTTGTACCGTGAAGAGTTCAGTATCAGTGTTGACCAAGGGGGGAGGGCCAACCTTGGGAACTTGCTCATAGAGTTGTCTTGTATAGTCAAACCATTTAGAAGCTATAATATTATTTCCAATTTAATCTTTTTCGGTTGGAGCTCCTTCCAAAATAATTTGGAATTATTTTGCCCAATGAAGATTAGTTCTTCCCTCCTTGAAACCATGAAATCAACCTTTTTTTTGCTTAATAACTGCTTGTGAGCTTTGAGCTTTATGTTATCCTTGTTTGACATTTTCCATATTCTCCTTTCCTTTTTGCATTCCTCATCAAACCAAACATTAATCGGAAAGCAATTTGTTTCAGACCTCTTAATTTTTGCTCTTTTGCACTTTGCAAGTGTGCATTGAATTAAATGTGTTAGTTCATGACTATGAAGGTTGTGAATTGTAATTTTCTCATTCTCGAAGAGCCTCTCTAGTGTCATTTTGAAGGTATTACAATTTTTTGGGGTCAAAAGAATTCTGGCCTGTGGGAGATTTTGTTGGACATGCTGAAATTTTGACTCTAATTGTTTCTTTCCAATCCAAGAGAAACATAAATAAATTGGTTTGTGATCTGATTTTAAGTCCCACAGCTGATTTCCAATCAAAACTTCCTCCATTTTCTCACATAGACCATATGGGCAAATTACATAATCTACCACACTTACTCCATTGTAAGTATTGCAAGTGAAATTACGGGACATTGCTCATCTAATCAAGCCATTACAAATGACTAAATCATAGACCCCACATAAAATAAGCAATTATACTCGTAAAAGGAAATCTTATATTTATAATTAAAAACAACAATTTTTTAACATATAT